>LYNE01000330.1:5635-27231 GCA_001662545.1 Rosa x damascena | reverse complement strand
AAAAAAAAAAGCAACCAATAAATTAGGTGATAAATTGATCAGTAAGGTTATAAATGTAGAACTATCTCTGAGTTTTATTAATTTAATTAATATTAATTTTTCTGCTGCCGACAACTAACATATATACTACCAATTAATATAAACAGGGATGTACATATCAATATATGTAAGTGTAGAGATCTTATCACCTTGGCAGCCATATGAGAGGTATGAGTTCCCATCGTAGCCTGCCATGCATCGGCAAGTGTAACCTCCAGATGAAGTACCATTGATGGTACGACCCACACAGTCGCTATGTTCCTTGCATGAATAAGTCTGTGACTTGTTTGCTACGTCACATGTCTCATCCCCAATTGCCCAATTGAAAACCACCGGAAGCTGCCTCCTTGTGGTGTTCAGTTCTTCAAAACTTGTGTTCCCAGAGAATGTGAAGTTGCCATCTTGCACAATGAAACCATAGCTGCACAGGTAGTCTGGCTCTATGTTCCAGTGGTTCCAATCTCTGATGTAGCTGTCAACTTGATACAAATACACCGACATGTTTTGCAGTCCACTAGGGATTGCATTTTGGCCACACCCGAAACCATTGCAAGAATCGGTGGGAAGTGCTGTTCCAAGAGCATCTTGACACAGGCTCACGGTGTACCCGCCTTTGTAGCTTTCTTCTGGTTCGGTGACTTGGCCCTGGTAACTTTGATACACTGCTACACTGTTACAACCAACCACGAAGAAGTTGTTCGTATAAGATATAGTGTAAGAAGGAGGCAGCTCGAGCGTGCTGTTGCTAGACATATCGTACATGTACGAACCGCCTTCGTCATAACACTCTCTAGCTATGGCTTGCATTACTTGCAACTCACCCTCACCGTGGGAAAAGTCAGTAATACGGACGGGAAAGGTGAAGGTACTGTTGGAGAACTTTGGTGATGGGGGTGTGGTGTACTGGTCACAAGTGATGTTGAACTCTGGTCGGAGGTAACAGTCGGCACCAATGCCAAATGGATATGGAATTGGGACTTCACCGCAGCGCTCTGGGCAATTCGGCTTGGCTTGAGGCGGCGGGGCTTGAGCTTTTGCTACTAATAGAACAACCACATAAGAGAGATGCCTGATTTGCAACCTCCCAGCTGGTAATAAGGCCATTGCACCTTAACACTACACAGTGTTATTGTTTTAGACAAGAAAAATAAGAATGCCTACATTATACTTAATTTATAGGGCTTCCATCATCCATGGGGTAAAACTAATTCGTCCTCTTTGCTCAGAAGTCTCTTTCAATAATGTTATTCCTCGCTCCACATAGAGGAATTTTTTATGTTATTTGAGAAAGTATCCAGAGCATCAGGGGCGAAATCAGGATTTAAAAGTTAAGGGGGTCGAGAAGTAAAAGTAAATTTAACTATATAGATGGTAACAATTTTAGTACCTATTGTTATTTCTATTTTTATATATAAACTTTCTCATATACATAATTTTTTTAATTGAAGATGAGAAATGCACAAAGAAATATCAATTACATCTTAATCATAATGAAGAAAATAACCATATATAATCATGTGATTCATTTCATTATGAAACTGGGTTGAGAACCGAGAGAAGGCGGGGTCCAATCAATTGAGTTTGGTCAGTTTACCATTTCAAAGGTTGATTATCGGCTACTTAAGAAGACAAGTCCTGGAACCGTGGGTGTTAGGTCAGTGGTTGGAGCACACACTACCTAACATCAATGTCATAGGTTCGAGTCACCATGGGAGTAAGAGTGAAATCCTTTGATCCTCTTTATAAAATGAAGAGTAAGCAAAAAAAAAAAAAAGTCTTGGAACCATGGGGGTCTGGACCCTCCTCCCAGACCTTCATATAGTTCCGCCACTGCATAGCATCAACGTGCATTTACACTAATAAAAATAAAGGATTAGATAATATCAAGTAATTTTTTTATTATTAAAAAAAATACCTTTAAATATTAATGACTGATATTTATTAGATTTGATCCCTTCGGGGACATCCAATGAAATTTATTAGATTTGCTGGTTGATATGCAGTATTAAAGAATTTTCCATGTTGTCTCTGGTTAGTTGAACAATGAAACATGGTTGGTAATGCTCTGCTAGTCAATTAGCCCAGTTTGTAACAGTCGATTGGCCCTAGCAAAGTCTTTTTCTACTTTTGTTGCTAAAATAAGTTTCACTTCTTTATTGATTCCAGCTGCGCACGCCAGCTACAGAACTTCACCACCTGGCCCTTCACATGTGAACACTTCAAATTAAACGAAGCTTCTTCCTGGGGAGGAAAGAAATATGTTCATGTCCATCTGAATGGGTTTTTGTTTGAGAAGGTCACACAAACAGCCAAGGGGAAGGTTGTTGCAACCTTAACAGGCCCAGATTACAGGAAAGGTTGTTGCGGTTGGTCCCATTTCCTTTGCCATTACTACCTTCTTTAATAAATTAAACCTATTTACGGGTGTATGTACGTACAACTAACTAATTATTA
The DNA here is from genome assembly GCA_001662545.1 of Rosa x damascena. Taxonomy (NCBI): domain Eukaryota; kingdom Viridiplantae; phylum Streptophyta; class Magnoliopsida; order Rosales; family Rosaceae; genus Rosa; species Rosa x damascena. Next base: position 24,738 of record LYNE01000330.1, on the reverse strand, counting down.
CAAAATTATTGAGGAGAAATTAGTTTGTAGGTTAATATGGTGTGGTGTAAATATCTCCTCTCTCTCTCTCTCTCTCTCTCTCTCTCTCTCTCTCTCTCTCTCGTCATGCCAACTCATTGAAATTCGCAATGTAGTCATATTACTGAATAGAAGTCATTCATTTTGTTTTACCAGACCTTGCTGAGATAAATTAATGAAACCACCGAGACTGAGTTAATTTAAATATCATAAATCACATATATAGGACAGCAGTAGGCATTAGGAAACTATAATTCATTATGCACAAGGACTGAAAGAATCCATGGTTTGTTGAAAAGGAAAAATGAAGGAAGAAGGAGACAAAGAAAAGGAGAGCATTTGTTTTATTGAGCGGACTACATTGTTACAGACTTTGTTACCAAATTACAGTTTTACATGGACTTACATACTCCTAACATACCAAAATACCCTACATACTGCTAACACCCCCCTCTTGCACAAGCCAAAACTCTCAACTCTTCACAAGCATTGGTGACAATATCATCAGCTGGAGAAATTCCGCGCTTCAGTTTCATGTATAGTTACATAAGCTCCAAAATTTTAGATCCAATAACCTTGAGTTTATGGTTCTTCTGCTGAGATTGACATAGTGATAATGACAGGACCCGCCCCGGATTTCACCTTGAAATCTAAAGTGGCCCTGCGGGGCCCACCATAGAAGAAATTCTACCGAAAAATTTGGCGGAACTCCCTCTAAAAGTGGACTACCCAAAAACCTGTAGAAAGACATTTACACTTCTAAAATAATTCACCCTTATTCTTCTGGAGCCACCCTGCTCCCTGTATCACAACATCTCCCATTTCACAAACAATTCTAAACTTAATAATATTAATCTCATAGATTATCAGAGCAATCTAATGTACATGAGTACAAAACAATAGAATACAAGATAAAGGACCGATACTTTTATAATGCGGAAGCTATGACAGCTATGCCTCAACCCCATGTACGCTCGACCTCAAGCTAAACTAGCCTGCAAACTGGGCATTTAAAACCGAAGAGCCCAGGGGAAAACATTTAAAAACCATTAGAGTGAGTGGACGAAAAATAAGTAATTTCGAATGTATAAGTAAAACTTAATGGTTTCCCAAGTTATTCTCTAAAACCTCGCATGCAGTAACAATCTTGGAAATACTTTTAATCATCGTCTTTACTGAAATCTTAATCACGTAAAAAAAATAGAACACCTGGCAATCTCTTAAAATCTCATCCTCAATCTTTATAAAAACATCATTTTCAAGAGGCTCGTTTGATGACTAGAAATGACTGCTGTCTAGTCATCTCATGCCATTTGGGAGGGACTGCCACCCAGATGACGCATCGGAAGGGACTGCCAACTGGAATAGGAGGCGGTGGGTAGAAGGGACTGCCAACTAGCCATAGGTAGTTATAAGGGACTGCCTACTAACTACCTCATGTCATCTGGAAGGGACTGCCAACCAGGTGACGCATTGGAAGGGACTGCTAACCGGGATGTAGTCTGGAAGAGACTGCCAACCAGACTATCACTTAGAAGGGACTGCCAACTAGGTAATGCATGCATGCGCTGACTGATAACCTCCTCAATAAATTGGAAATAACCTCTTTCAATTACTTGCTTTCGGAAAAAAAAACTCGATATTACTTCAATAAATCATTAATAATTCACCGAAAGCATAACTCATGATTATCTCGCTAACTCAAACCTCAATATCTCAATAAATCCTCGAAAGCATAAATCACATATTCTGTAAATCAATAAATGCTTTCGGAAAGAAATCTCACTCTAACTTCAAGGCTGACAAGTGCGGAGCTCAAAACTCAATAAATCTCGATAATTCAATAATGTTCAAATATTTGCTAAATCCTTCGCACTCGTAAATTATTAAATAAACTGATATTCGAAATCAATAATTCTCATAATATTTTCTTAATCAATCACTTCCCAAAAATCATTTTCCAATTCAATAATCCATAAATAAATATCTCGAAAATCTACTAAAAGCCCTTGGGAAGGAATTTTAGTACTAGTCTCATAATTCATAAATAAATCCCAATAAATTAAAACTCAATAAACCATAAACTAAGTAATTCAATCATAAATTAAATCCCAATTGAAAAATAATAATATACTGCATGCACATTTAATTTAAAATAAATGTCCACTCACAGTACTATTTAGGCGATCACGCATACGAGTTCCTTCATCGAGCAATAACTCGGTATATCGCCCTGTACACAACTATAATTCGTGAATAACAATCAGGAATTTAAATACGATTCCAATGTCCTATTGTCGCGCCCCGAATTTTGAATACAGTAATTCAAATCCGAAGCGCGAAAACACACAAGAAAACACAGAGAAAATTTTTCATTTAAATCAAGCAACTAAACAACTGAGCATACAAATTAACCTGAATATACATTCAACATGTAACCACACTCACCAACTCACTACACAGCGGAAGACTACAAGTATAAGCGCCCTTCTACACCCACGTGATGGAAAGTCCACCTCAGCTTCGATAACGATCACTCGATAATCTAACCTGCACAAAAACACCTACACCATAGAAATAGTGCACCGGGAATGAACAAAACAAACCCGGTAAGCTTTTCATCCCATATGAGTAAACTCAAATAAAGTGACTCACGTCACGCATGCTTATAATTCCTCAATTCGTGAGACAATTAAAGCATTAACATTTAATTCCACGAAAACATGCTTTCACCCTTTTAGTCTAACAAAGTCAATAAGCAACTATCACAAAAACTAATGTCGAATTCATATCACTCAATATCATGCTCAAACCAATTAACTCCAAATATGTTAAACACTCTACGCCCCCACAATCTATCAGATCACCAATCATTGTCTCAACAGAACAATCACAAAATCACACTCACTCCCCTCAACATAAAGCGTTTGCCAAAATCATGACATCTCAACTCATTTCACGATCGCTACGGATCCCAACCCACAACCGTACACACAATAAGAATTAAACAAAATCAGTAATCCCTGCATAGAACTTAGTTCAGGAGATCACATTCAAACAATCAATAAAATCATAGTAATCGTTGCATAGAAACTTAGTTCAGGAGATTACATTAAAACAAACAAATGAAATGAAAAAGAGAAAAGATAAAAAAATCAAACAATAGAAATGAAAAAGGAAATAAATTAACTAACCAACAACTCACACGAAACATACTTTTACAAACATGTACTCAAAAGCACGATAACACAAAGTTATCCACCAAGCAGTACAACGTACTCAAGAGCACGATAACACGAGGTTATCCCCCAAGCAGTACAACGGCAGACAGACTAGAGCTCTAACTGTATCGTAACCTGTCACCTTGGCCGAGGTTCAGCCTTACGATAATACTTGCCTCAGTAACATGTACCCAAGAGCACGATAACACAAAGTTATCCCCCAAGCCTTACAATGTACTCAAATCATCACACAGATCATCAAACATGCAGGCACTCATACAGATCATCTCACATGCCATCACACAGGCACTCACACAGATCATCTCACATGATATTGTTTCCTCATCTCTCACAACCTCAACAATAGCAAAACCAATTCCAAATAGTATGTTCTCGTCTCCAAACCATCATCAAAATTGAATCCCACATGCTTAATAATTTCCCAAATCAAATCATGAATCAATCAAGTCATACAAATCGACACCACAATCAATAATCATTCAAGTCTCTCATGGACAATAAATGAAAGGATCACACTTTACTCAATCACTCTTTATCAACATCAACTCAACAATATATGATAATTTATATCTTCAAGAGAAATGCTTGGAATGATAAATCAATCAATCAAATCAATACTTCACCCAAAGCCATATCATCCAATATATATATTCCACGTAAATATATATATACGTAGTCACCCACACATGAATGACTACTAATACGAACTATAGTTCACACGTAGTAAAAACCAAGAAATTCATTTTTATATACTTAAAAACTCATTTTCTTAAAATCATTTTTCAAACATAACAATTAAATGTAATTAATGAAGTTCCATTCGTAAATGAACCATGTGAGATTTACTCACCTCTAATCCCGCTGTGTCTTCTTAACAGCTCAAAATACGATTCACAATCGTCCGCCAACTCAAACCGTCAATCACCTAACCAAATACGGTATCAACTTAGCACACAATTCAAAAACGCACTTATATGAAGATCCAAGGGTCGGATCTTCACCCGTGACCACACAAAGTCATCGGGACAATCCTACGATCTTTATATCAAAACTATAAGTCCATTGGACGGTCCGATCTTCACAGATCACAAATCAAACGATCGGAATCGATCGAAATCGTAAAATTCATAACTTAATCATACGATCTCCAAAAATTACAAACTACATATCGAAATGCTCGTATCGACGAGTAGATCGAACTGAGGAGCAGAAACTGCCCCAGAGGTGGCCGGAAGCTGCTGGAAACCACCACCACAGTGGCGGCACCGCCACCAAACCAAAGTCAAAATTTGACAAAACTTCCAACATAAAAGTTCTTCATCTCAACTCCAATTGAAACATTCATAACTAGCACAAAGTCAGAATCAAAGCCATTTGGCCTGAATTTACCTCGCAAATTCAGAAATTCGAAGAACCCTAGATTCCCAATCTTCAAAATTCGAGCTCCACAGATCAAATCGCAGCAAGTCTTCTTGGATGTAGCTTCTACTTCCTCTGGGCTAGAAAAGCCCTAAAAGAACTCGAGCTATAGTGGCCGGAGCTGGGAGAACCAAGGCCGGCGATTTGCAGCTCCGTCGTGCAACTTCTCGGCCTTGTAGCGTCGTCTACGGTGCTTCCCACGACGAATCACCACCACAGATGTGTAAAGGGGACTGAGTAGAGCAGGATTCCTTTTGGAATCGAAGCAAAAGGTGGCCGGACGGCGGAGAAATCGGCCGGCGAAGGAGAGGCGGCAACTCGGGCTCGGGGAGAGAGAAAGAGAGGCCAACTGCACCGAAATAGAAACCCTACTATTTTTGGAAATTTCCAAAAATAGCTAGGTATATATACCCAAAATGGAAACTTTTCCAAACGCAATAACTTCTTCATACGAACTCCAATTCTTGCGTTCCGAATATGTACGAACTCGTATCGACGGGCTCTACAACTTTCGTGAAGGAAGTTTTCCCAAATTCCATACGTATAAAAAGTCAATTTTGCAACCCCCCCTAAACTAAGCATTTCGAATAATTATTCGCCCGAAAATAATTTCACTACACCCTTGAACCATAAAATCATCCCAAAAATCAACTTAATAAATTTCAGAAAATCATCATAAATTAATAATGAATTTCCAGGGTATTACACCTATTCTCATAAATCAACATTTTCATTTCTTCTCCAATTTTACCCAAACTTCACCGTTAACACCAATTCATTAATTTAAAGGTTCTAGGGCAGAACTAAGAGAAATCCGGCTGTCGGATTCTCGTAAATCGCTAACTGAAATTCTAAAATTCAGAAAAATTCACAATAGATACAAAACTTCTCCAATGTCCACCAAACAGCTATCCATAAATTCATAACAATTTATACTACTCAATAGACCAAAACAACTCACCAGGAACGGCCGGACGCGCCCTCACGTGCCACCACAGGCGGCTGCGCCTGGGCCCCACGCGCCGCCGGTCAACCACCATATCTGGCTACCAAATTTTACCAACATCATCAGCTCAACATTCTAAGCATCTTTCTCAACTACAACAAGTTCTAATTTTACCTGTAAGTGATCGAAATTGGCCGGTGAAGAAAACCCAGAAAATCCAAGAACCCTAGGATCGGGTTTTCATCGATTCTCCCTCTACACTACAAACCGTGACTCAAGGCTGGGGGGAAAATGATCCTTGACGAAAACTGCACCTTCGACGCCAGTTTGGTGGCCGGAGACGGCCGGAATTGCCGGAAATCGACGAAACTTCCAAATTGCTACAGTGAGCTTCACAGCTCAAATCAGAGCTCCTTCGGCCGAGTCATCGAAAAACACCACCGCAAGTGTGACAAGAAGGAGGAGGCGAGCTTGCTGGTGCCCGGATTCCGTTGTGGGGTGGCCGGAGGAGGAAGAAAGAAAAATAGGGCCGAAGAGGAGAAAGGAATCGGGGAAGAAGAGAGAGAAAACTGGGTAAGTTTCCAAAAATGGCAACTTACCACCATAACTTTCACATACGAACTCCAATTTAAGTGTACCACATGTCCACGAACTCGGTTTAACGTCCTCTACAACTTTCATGAAGAACATTTTCTCAAATTTTGACTTGAACAAAAAGTCAACTTTTAGGGCCACTAATAGCAGTAAAACGATAGTAAAAGTGAAGGTAAAGGTCGTTCATCGTCCAAGTCACTAGTAAACCGGTAAATCAATACTTGTAACTTAATGGAAGAGTGTATCAATTAATTAAGGTAAGTAATCCTATTCTTAGTCTGCAAGAAAGACTATAATGATGTGATACATCAAGAATCTAACTAGGAAACCTAATCCGATATGGAATGGTTTTATGGGAAGCTTCTTGAGGGTTAAGTCACCTATATAAATAAGATGAATTGGTCCCAGTTGCCACCACGTTTGTTGCATTAGTTCTGTCCATTGAGAAGCAAGGTTGGTAAGCAACAGAAGGCTATATTCTAGTGATCGTTGTTGTGCAGTTGCAGAGATGGAATTCATGCCAGTAATTGCTGAAGGTAAGTCTTGATTCTTATGTGATTATTGTCAAGCTTGTATGCATATGATTGTGAGCATGTATATGGTTTTACAAGTGCTAATAGCTCTGAATATCGGAGCAGCAACAGCAGTGGTACCCAAAAACATGGCAGAAAAGGCACACCAGCTTTGGCTATAAATCATTACACTAACTTATCAACAGCAGCATTAGATTGAGCACAAATGAGTACCCCACCTCTCATGGAAATTTATATAGACTCTATTCCTCTATACATCCTCTCCTTAATTAAGCATAGCTTGATAAACCAAACCTCATGGATCTCATTTCCTCTGTATTACTCAAACCAAATCCCATGCCCAAACCTGATAAACCCACTTCTACTTCCTCACTAGTTTCCGCATCCAATTTTTCAATACCATATAACACAAACCCAAATTTAGTCATATCTCCAAACTCAGACACTTCATTCACTCAGAAAAATCCTTCCAAAAACAAAACAAACTTCAATTTTCACTAAATCTTCTTCTTTAACATTCACTTAATCCTTCTTCTTCAAAAAACAATCATTCAATTCTTCTTCTTCAAACCATATACAACTAATTCCTCGACTTCGAGCTTCTCCTCACCGTCTCCGGCAAAGAGTACATCACTCCGGATCAATTGAGGCATGAAAACACTGGTGGAGTTCAAGAGGTTGGGTCGTATATCACTAGTGAAAAACTCAAGCTTCGTGCAAGGATCCATGGGAGAGGGCAAAAGTGAATTTGGGGGTTAGGGTTTGAAAAAAAAAAAAAACATGAAATTGAATGAAACTGATAATGCGGAAGCAAGAGATAGAGGAAGCAAGAACATCTAGCTAGGTCACCGATCAACCTGGCTCTGATACCAGGAAAGAATCCACGGCTCATTGAAAAAGAAAAACGAAGGAAGAAGAAGGAAACGAAGAAAAGGAGAGCGTTTGTTTTACTGAGTGGACTACATTGTTACAGACTTTGTTACCAATTACAGTTTTACATGGACTTACATACTTGATTACACGCATTTCTATGCATGTAATTGTATCTAAAACACTAAAAAATAAGCTAAACCTTGAGTCAATTATAATGTAATTAATCCAATTTTATTTATTGTGTAGGTAATAAGTGGAGTTGCGGAAATCGTGAGAAAATTGTGCGAAATTGGAGCAAATTAGAGTTTCCAACAAAAGGACGAAATTGTCAATACGGGTCAACCGTGGTCAACGCCATCAAGGGAATAAAATCTAATTGCCTCCGATAGTATTTGCGGAAATACATTGAGAAGGGAGAAGAAAGAAAAAAAGAAGAATGAAGAATGAAGAAAAGAAAAGAAAAGAAATCAAAAATCAAAAATAACCTTTGCTGACATCATGATGACGTCAGCACATCATATTTTTCCTCCCTCCCACGTGCATGTCATTCCCCTTTTTTTTATTTTTTTATTTACTCTCTCTCTTATTTATCTCTTTTCTTTCCTCTCACCCTCTCTTGTGCTGCCTTGTGGCAGCCTATCTTCCTTCTCTTCTCACATCCACACAACCCACAATTTGATCATTAATTCCATTCCCATATATATATTACCTCCCCCTTGAACGACACACGAGAAAGCCGCACCAAAAACACCAAAATAGAGGAAGCCCTTTGGGTAGAGGCAGCCCAAATTCTTTCCTCTCTTCCTTCTCCATCTTCCAAATTTTTGTTAGTTTTATTTTAGAAAATTAAATAATTACTCACCCAAATCTTCAAGGATTCATCAAAGGCCTCCACCTCTACAAGAATCAAGGCTTGGGGTAATTGTGGGAGTTGTAATTCAAGACTAGTCATGCTAGCTTTTTAGCTATTTGTGATTATTCTTGTTTTCTCCTACACTTCTATACTCTTTTCCCTTTCAATTTTGTAATTTTGATGTCTATGATTATGAGTTGTGAGTAATTTTCTTGTTGGGGTTAGGGTTGTGTCCCTAACCCAAATTTTGTGTAAAACATGTTTAATTTAACGTAATGATGCAATTTTCATATGATGGATGCTTATATATTTTTTTATTGGGTTAAAATGCATATCTAGGAGGCTAGTCAACTCTAGGGTGTGTATTTTGAGCATGTCTAGGACGGAGTTAGAGGCTTGACTCCCTCTAATTCCTAAGCTAGAAACCTTCAATTTCGTATTCAAGGGGCTATAAACATGGTGATTTACACCCGTTGCGTGATTGCACGGGCGGGTCGCTTATTAGTCTAATTCTTAGATCTTTACGCCTCTTGATGTGAATTAGTGACCCTTGAACCGGTTCTAATTCATGTCAAGTGAGTTCCTACGACCCTTGAACTGGAGTAGGAATACCATGAAAGGGAATTTCGGTCTTTGAGCCTTGAATCGCCTTGGATACTACTATTGCCAAAATAGGAGATTTGCATCTATATTATATTAGCTTCCGACACATAGAATTTGGGTGAAGGATCCTCCCTAGCACCCAACATTCTCATTTTTATTGTTTACAATTCATTTTTATTTTTATTGCTTTACATTTCATTACTATTTGTTAAGTTAGAATCAACCCCCAAACATTAAACTCTTCCACTCATTTGTGCATATCCACCACTAGGCTCTTAGTTTTTTGATTAGGCTTTGGTGAAAACCAAAGCGGAGCATTGCTAAGGCTTGGTGCCTTATTAGCATTTTAATTTGTTTTATTTTCCTTTATTTGCTTAGTGACTTTAGTTCCGACTACCCAAGGATTGTGGGTTAGCCACTAATCCCCGTGGTATGATAATTTTGGGCTTAATACTTCCGTATCTTGACACGATTCGTACACTTGCGAGAGTATATGCATTAAGTCAATGGCACCGTTGCCGGGGATTAGGGTTTAATAGCCTTAATCCCTTGGTGAATCGGTTCTTTAGGTCACATTAGCATTTTTTTGTTTCTTTATTTTGACAAAGAACAAAAAAAATTTGGTTGTTATATTTTGTTTGCTTATTCTCCAATTTTATATTTTCTAATATTTTTTGGTTACTAATCTTACTTTTGGGTACTCATAGGTGCTTATTTCTTATCTTATTGAGTTATGGATCAATGGAGCTATGGATGGGAAGATCCGAGGGGATATGAGCAAGAAAGTTTCTATGGTGGAGGTCATCAACAATGGAATTCTCATGAGGTGGGTTCTATGTCTTCTTGCAATAAAACTAGTGTTTTGTGTAATTCTCCATGGCATTCACCTTTTGAGTGCTCTTTGAGATTTGAGTGCCTGGATTTTATGCAAGAGTGTAAGTACGAGTTGGGCATGTATCAAGAGACATTTGTACCCTATGCATATCCACAAGAAGAAGCTTATGAGCCTAGTAAGGAATTCGTTGAAGGACTACTAGCTCAATTGCACACCTCCCAAGCTCTATTACAAGCCTCTCAAGCTAAAATTTCACAAGAGACCATGGTTCTCGAAGCATATACTCATGAGCAAGCATATGAGTCTAGGAGGCCTTCTCTTGAAGAATTGCTAACTCAATTGCAAGCTTCCCAAGCCCAATTGCAAGCCTCACAAGCTCAATTGCAAGCTTCTCAAGAAATGCTTGCACATTCCAATGAGCAACTTGAAGCAAGTTTTGCACAAGAGCCACCCTTCGCCATTTATGAGCATGAGTCTTTCTTTGACCAAGTGGAGCCTATTTCAAGAGAAGAGGTACATATCAAGCATCTTGAGCAGGAGTCGTTTATGCAAGTTGAAGATGATTATAGTGATGTTGATGTTCAAGAAAGTGAGTTTGGTTATGAAAGTTCCAATGCAAGTGGGGTGAGAGACTACACTTCGGAGGAATTGATGCAATATTGGAAATCTAAGCTTCCAAATGAAGGGGAGATATTTGAAGATGATTCCGAAGAAGATGATGTCTTGTCTGGTGAAGAGGATGAAGAATTTGAAGTTATACACCATAACCCCTTGTTCATTGAGGAGAATGCGGAGCTTCAAGTCATATACCATAATCCCTTATTCATTGAGGTAGATATTCTCATAGAGGAAGAGAGTCCTTCAATACTTTGTGATGGTGAAGAAATTGAAAAGCCAGGGACTTTCTCTCCTCCCAAATCCATGGAGATCCATCATGAGCTTCCCAAGGTGGAGAGTAGAATATTGAGCACTTATGTTCTTAATGAGAGGATTGGGATCAAGGTACTTTTACCTCCCAATCCACCATTAAGTGGTCAATGTTTCTACAATGAGGTGATGGATTGAAAAGGAAAACTTGCACTCAACCCTTCCCGTCACACTCAAGAGCTTCTATCACCTATTGTTCCTATGAGCATCATTTCTACACCACTTGAGAAGGAGAAGGCAAGGATAGCTCCTAGAAGAAAAATTGAGAAGAAGAGGAAGATTAAGAAGCTATACTTTTGGCCACCAATTGGAGTATTCTTATGTAGCTCTTGGTCTTGTCACTATGATACATCAATGAGTCCCTTAGCCCCAAACAATAGGGTGGTCGTACTTGAGAAGTATCCACCTTGACAAGATCATGTTCTATGGACCGGCTTGGGGTTTTTAAAAACAAGCGCTTCTAAGGAGGCAACCCTAGGTGGTTTTAAAATTTTCTTGTTCATTTTGGATCAATAAGGCTATTTAGCCATTTTTTTTTTGGAGGATGGGAGGTGTTTGGAGTTGGAAGTATGAAGGAGAATTAATTTGGTAGTGAGCAGTTTGTATCCAGAATATTTGGTTGACTTTGGGCAGTAATAGCTTCCATTAATCCATACGGTGATTTGAGCTGAATTTTTCTGGAACTATTCTCCTATATGTCTACTCACGGTTTCCCAAATTCCAGCCTCTATGAGTCACTGAAACTCTAGTTATTTAGTGATCAGTTGATGAAGATCAGAACATAGGCAGCTACTGTAGAGTGACTTTGGGAAGCTACACCCTCTACATGTAAAGCAATTTGGAGCTACAATTTTTCAGAGATGTATCTTCAATGTCCTCTATATGCTGGTGAAACAGTTTTTAATTTGAACCTTCCTAGCTTCATATATGGTGTTCCAAGCAACAGAGGCTAGAAAAAGGGCATGGCAGAAACTGCAGAATAGATTAGTGATTTTGGAGGCCAATGATTTTTGACTCAGAATTTATATTTCTTAACATCAGGTAGCCTCATGAGTCTAGTTTCATATTCCATTAGTTACACCCTCTTTCCTCTGAAGCTTCAGATATTACAGTTTTGGTGACTCAGGGTCAGCAGCAGACTTCATTACAAGCTGGCAACTTTGACTCACTTTATTTTTCATCTCAGTTGGATATAGGTGGCTCACTTTATATGGATTTTATATGGATAGAAAGTTCTCCAAGTCTAATTTCCATTCCAAATGGTCTCACTTATTGACATTTATGTTCTAAATGGAGTCGATCTTTTCATAAGCACCTAGAGCTAGCTTGGAGCATACGTTAAGGAAGTAGGCTTTGTGCCTTGAGGATGGTGTCTCATATTAGTCTTCTCCGAAGGTCGTGAGCAATGGAGTGTCTACAAAGGGGGTTTTCCTTAACTTTTCTCCGCATTTAGATTTTCATTTTCATAGTTAAATTTTGTGCCTTCGACCAGACTTCACTCTCATACCTAAATCCTACACTGATTTTAGCTTTCGAGCTCACTTGACAACATTGAGGACAATGTTGGTTTTAAGTGTGGGGGTGAGAGCTCAGGCGCCTATGACAAAAAAATTTGTTGTTTTTCTTTAGATTAGCTTTTTGTAATTATATTTTAGTGGTTAATGCCTTTTTTCAACCCCAATGACAAGACATGGACTTAGCTTGTTATGATTGTGGATAGATTAAGCATGATCTAGAACTTTGAATTTGTTTTGTAATTGAGTGTATATGTGATCTATGCTTGACTATATGTGTGCACACAGCCTATGGTTAGATTGGTTCATCATAATTAGAGAAGCATATACATGATTTGATTGACTTGCATGCCCTTATTTGTGAGCTTTTGTACCTATATCTATAGTGTATGCATCGTTCATTCACTTTTTCTTCATGTGTGTACAATTTCATGACATTGCGTATCTAAAACTTGCTTGAGACCTCTCGAGACTACTTGTTAGCTTATGACATGATAGAAAGGATTGAGGCATTAGGACTATATACCACCATGACCAAAGAAGCATGTGCCCAAAAATATTTACCACTAGATTGCCACTTTGAGCCTATTTATATTTGTTAGCCTTTTTGTTCATTCCCACCACAAATTCCTACCTAGCCTATACACTTTTATCCTACCATTCCATGGTAGTTGGTGAAGCGATTCGAGAGAATGACTTTATGTTTGAGTGCATCAAAAGAAGGAAAAAGTCAAAAGTGTGAGGTTACAAACAATAATGTGGGGGTGAGTGATTTTTGTATAGAAAAGAAAGTTTCGAAAGAGTTCCAAAAAAAAAAAGGAGAAGAAGTTGTGAAAATAAAAAAGAAAGTTCAAGGAAAAGAAAAGTAGAAAAGGAAAAAAAAAAAAGTTGTCTTGAAAAAAGAAGAAGAAGGTATTACATAGTTTAGTTAGTGTGAGTTGTACATTAGGATTAGAGTGAATGAGTTAGCATTTGAAAGCAAAAGTCTATATTCTCTACAAGAGAGAGTTGCTTCATCGATTTCTATGGACTTTGTATTTCCTTATCCTTCATTTCTTATAGCCACTCGCCTTTGGCCCCATTACAACCAAATAAAAGACCCCTTGATCTTGAATGTTGTGAGCTACCTAGCGGAGATGAGATCGAAGAGCAAACATATGGTGGCGCGTGTTGTGAAATTGCTTTTGAGTGAAACACTTATAGCCCCTAAACACTTGAGCGGTAATATTTAGTGAACCTATGTGAGTTTAGTGGGTTGTGTCGGGTCTTCTATATGCCTATTTGATTATGGTGGATTGATTTGACAAATGGATATCACATGCATATACTTGAGCATTTCTCACATGTGCATCTTAATTGCCATACAAATTCAAAAATCTTATGTTGTGCTTACTTCTACTTCATGATCATATACATAATTAGTTCTCCGAGGGTTATGGTTGGAAAGACTAATACTACACTATCTTATGTTTATGAGTTATTAGATTTTCGGATTATATTTCATTTAGTTTGCTTGAGGACAAGCAAAGTTCAAGTGTGGGGGTGTGATTACACAAATTTCTATGCATGTAATTGTATTTAAACAACTAAAAAATAAGCTAATCCTTGAGCCAATTATAATGTAATTAATCCAATTTTATTTATTGTGTAGGTAATAAGTGGAGTTACGGAAATCGTGAGAAAATTGTGCGAAATTGGAGCAAATTGGAGTTTCCGACAAAATGACGAAATTGTCAATACAGGTCAACCATGGTCAACGCCATCAAGGGAACAAAATCTAATTGCCTCCGATAGTATTTGCGGAAATGCATTGAGAAGGGAAAAGAAAGAAAAAAAGAAGAATGAAGAATGAAGAAAAGAAAAGAAAAGAAAAAAAAAATCAAAAATCAAAAACAGCCTTTACTGACGTCATGATGACGTCAGCATCAGCATATTATGACGTCAGCATCAGCATATTTTTCCTCCCTCCCACGTGCATGTCATTTCCCTTTTCTTTTTTATTTTTATTTTCTCTCTTTCTTATTATCTCTTTTCTTTCTTCTCACCCTCTCTTGTGCTGCCACGTGGCAGCCTATCTTCCTTCTCTTCTCACATCCATACAACCCACAATCTGATCATTAATTCCATTCTCATATATATATTTCCTCCCCTTTGAACGACACACGAGAGAGCCGCACCAAAAACACCAAAATAGGGGCAGCCCTTTGGGCAGAGGCAGCCCAAATTTGGGCTGCTCTCTTTCCTCTCTTCCTTCTTCATTTTTCAAATTTTTGTTAGTTTCATTTTAGAAAATTAAATAATTACTCACCCAAATCTTTAAGGATTCATCAAAAGCCTCTACCTCTACAAGATTCAAGAATTGGGGTAATTGTGGGAGTTGTAATTCAAGACTAGTCATGCCAACTTTTTAGCTATTTGTGATTATTCTTGTTTTCTTCTACACTTCTATACTCTTTTCCCTTTCAATTTTGTAATTTTGATGTCGATGATTATGGGTTGTGAGTAATTTTCTTGTTGAGGTTAGGATTGTGTCCCTAACCCAAATTTTGTGTAAAACATGTTTAATTTAACGTAATTATGCAATTTTCATATGATGGATGCTTATATATATTTTTATTGGGTTAAAATGCATATCTAGGAGGCTAGTCAACTCTAGGATGTGTATTTTGAGCATGTCTAGGACGGAATTAGAGGCTTGACTTCCTCTAATTCCTAAGCTAGAAACCTTCAATTTCGTATTGGAGGGGCTATAAGCATGGTGATTTACACCCGTTGCGTGATTGCGCTGGCGGGTCGCTTAGTAGTCTAATTCCTAGATCTTTACGCCTCTTGATGTGAATTAGTGACCCTTGAACTGGCTCTAATTCATGTCAAGTGAGTTCCTACAACCCTTGAACCGGAGTAGGAATACCATGAAAGGGAATTTCGGTCCTTGAGCCTTGAACAGCCTTGGATGCAACTATTGCCAAAATAGGAGATTTGCTTCTATATTATATTAGCTTCTGACACATAGAATTTGGGTAAAGGATCCTCCCTAGCACCCAACATTCTCATTTTTATTGTTTACATTTCATTTTTATTTTTATTGCTTTAAATTTTATTACTATTTGTTAAGTTAGAATCAACCCCCAAACATTAAACTCTTCCACTCATTTGTGCATATCCAGCACTAGGCTCTTAGTTTAGATTAGGCTTTGGTGAAAACCAAAGCCGAGCATTGCTAAGCCTTGGTGGAATTGCTAAGCCACGCTAGGATTACTATTTTACTAATGCTTAATTTCCACCAGTACTCACATTTAGAGACTACAGTTTCTCAAGTCCTTGGCCATGAGAACAAAGCCTTCTACTTTCGTATGGCACTTCACATTGTCGATAGAGCTAGGAACATCCATTAAATTCACAATCTTTTGTGATGCCTAGTGTAGCAGTTGTTCGCCATAGAAGTCGCCTTTCTCAAGGAGTCAAGGGTACCAATTGATGGGGATGCAGAAGGACCTATTTTTGCATTTTCATGAGCATGACTATCAGCACTGGTAGTTTTATGGGTCAATATAGTGCCTTGTGTAATGAATACCATGCTATCAAGTGGGTCTCCCATGTGACAAACCATGGTGCCCTCAGCATATATACATCTCTGGCTTTAGATAGTTGCAGATCATTTTCAACACTCACTCATC
The DNA here is from genome assembly GCA_001662545.1 of Rosa x damascena. Lineage (NCBI taxonomy): Eukaryota > Viridiplantae > Streptophyta > Magnoliopsida > Rosales > Rosaceae > Rosa > Rosa x damascena. The sequence continues at coordinate 8,704 of LYNE01000330.1, read as the reverse complement.
CGTTCTTTCTAGTTTTGGTACCTATTGAATATTGCATGGAGTGATTAGCTATTTTACATTTGATAAATAACTAGCGAGTAAATAATTATGATGAAGTAGAATCACTCATCATGTACGGGCTAACGCTCTAAAAAAAATGTTGGAAGACCTTCTGGGTGTTAAGGTGATACAAGAGCGTCAAAGTCAAGAAAGTCGAAAAGATCAAAGGTGCATCAACAGCTAAGTAGTATAAATAAAGAAAATCTCTCTTACTGTAATCAGTTGCAACCATTTTGTACAATTACCAAAAAGTTTAATACCAGTTGCCTCTCACTTTAGTTTGTTTCTTGGTCTTCAACCTCTAGTTAGGGTTTCAATTTTCACCATTGTTGCTTTAGCTTCAAGCTTTCATCATCATGACCTTGAGTTTTAGCATGGTATCAGAGCTCATGGCGGCCTAACCTATGCTCATCTCATTTCTTTCCGCTGCAATCTTTCTTTTTATTTGATTACCAACCAGAAATTCCCAAACGACCATATCAAGAACCCTAGAAATTGCATCTTCTTCATCATTTGTACAATTGCCAAATCAAATACCAAATTCCTGTACAACTACGAAGCAAAATCATCAAGCAAAGCATGACTTGTATAATTACTAGTGAAGATATCGCAAAGTTTCGAGTAGATTTGTAGTTGTTCATTCTCAATTTCTCAGTTACTTTTCACGAAGTTCGTTCGCAGATTCAAGTCGATTTCATCCTCAAGATTCAATCTTGTAGCTGTTCCCATCAAGATCCGAAATGGAGACCTCGAATCAACTCTGTAATGCTATCTCTGTTTAACTTGATGAAACAAATTACCACACTTGGGTTTTCTAGATGCATCAGTACTAGGTTTCATCCTTGCTCACCCCAATTTAACAGCTCTGGTGACAATTCTCTCATTTCTGATAATACTGGAGCTTATGAAAAATGGTTGGAACAAGATAGTTTACTCATCTTCATGATCACGACTACACTTTCTGCGGAAGCTTTGTAACATCCCGACCTCGAATTCATTTGAAAATAATCCTGATTTTTGAGAGGAAAGGAAATATTTTTTCCCCAGAACACCAATTCGTTCAGAACGCAATTAAATTGAGAAACAACTATACCAGGACATAGATCTTGACGAGAGGACCAACCTTCTCACCTCATGTATAACCAATCGTCGCAGGAATACCAAAAACCTTTCGAGCTGTGATACTTCTTCCTCGCCCAACAAACCAAGACTGAAGATAGAACCGCGGAGAGGAGAGAAATAGAATGAGATCGATCTGTCACAACGTCGTGGTTGGACGGACGATTTTCGATAGAGACCCATTGCGGGTCGTCGAGTCACCAACAGGAGTCAGAAGCCTTGAAGCTTTTGGAGCTCTCCCCCCCTGTGGACAAAGATTCCTTCGATCCCCCCCGTAATATATGTGAGAGAGAGAGGGAGAGAAAGAGAGAGTCGGTAACTCCCCCATCCTTCCTGGCCTCTCCTCTGTTTTTTCTCTCCATGATAATAATCAGAGAGATTAAGAGTATTGGTTTTTTGGCGGCGTCGATGAGTCTGTGAGTCGGTGAGTGGATAGAGATGAGACTGTGCGTATGTTCACGAAGCGAGAAGAAGCTTCTCCTCCCTTCATCAGCTAGTCTCAATTTGTATGTACTTAATTTCAATGGTTAAGATTAAGCGGTGATAGACAACGATCTAGATTCAACCATTTAAATTCTCTCTATTTCAAATAAATTTTAATAATAAATAGCTTGAGTATCCGAAAAATTTCACGTAAATTTCCACAGACTCGTCTCGATAGGAACTTTAATACCAACTTACCCAGTGCTCGAATTGGACATTATCACTCATGAAAATTTCAGAAAAATTTTGTCCTAGGCACCCTTAATGATTACCGAGATAATAAAATTAATCTCAAAAATTTCATCTTAACTAATCATATAGTTTGTGTCACAAATTTGCAGGGTATTACATAGTTTTAATAATGCATATAAGTCTCGGGTATTACAAATCCACCCCGATAAAAAAAATTTCGTCCTCGAAATTTATAACAATGATTAGCCAATAATTGCCTCAAACATTAGGTCTATATGAACCCAAAAGAAATGCATCGTATATAATATATATATATATATATATATATATATATATTGCTTTAGTTATGTGCTCAATTTCCTTAAGTATAGCGTTCATTTGCTCCAAATGAAGCGGTAAATGTTTTCCAATGCTTTTACATTTTTGACTCGATATCATATAAGACTTCATGATATCATGTTGCTTTACCAATGAGTCACTGACGTAGCTTTTTCTTGTACACTAATGACTATCGGCATTTTGTGCAACCATTTCAACATAATTAAACTCACCAACAATCAAGTTATGGACGGTCTTTTTAGTTCCATTACCAACCTTGATTACTCAATGTCTTCCAGGAACTCTAGAATCCAACATCTCAATTACAGGAGCATTCTGCAACCTTCCACTTCATATTTAGTCATATACATGGCAATAAACTTATTTTCTTCTTGTGAAAATACTTGGCGGTAGACTCTCTTTATTTGAAAACGTTCTCTCACTTGATTATTTCAAAATTCATGTGCCTTAAAATAATGCCTGGTGTTGCCATCAATTCAGCTCAAATTGCAATTCAAACCGGACCATACCTGGTCTTGTAATCCATAAAACATCAGACCATACGTGGTCTTATAATTCAAACTGACTACTCTCATTCATGAGATCACAGATTCATTTTCATCGTAAATTATTTAGTCCTTTCTCTTTCCTCTTTCTTTCTCCGGTTAGAGCCCATTGCTCTCATTAAGGCCACCGAGCACACCCCGTACTAAGCGGATTCCGAGTATTATAAGCTTTGACTTGGGTAATCGGTTGTCAGACATCTATGGAGGTATGGGTTACTCTCAAGTCTCAAGCAAAGATATGCTACAAGTGTTAGGAATTTGACCTAAAATTCCTCTTGCGGAAGCAGACAAGTGCAAAACAATATAGATAAACGATCGAGAAAAACAAACACGAGCTTGTTAACGAGGTTCA
>LYNE01000329.1:101477-118941 GCA_001662545.1 Rosa x damascena | reverse complement strand
ACATGTGTTATAGTAGATTTAGATACCTATGTTAGTAGCTTTTTATACATGTTTTATAGTAGCCTTCTATATCTGTGTTAGTAGTTTTTTATTACTGATCCAGTAGCTTTGTATGTATGTTATAGTAACATTCTGTATTTATGACAGTTGCTTTTTAGATTGCTTATTATTATTATTATTATCTTTTTGTATAGTTGATAAAGAGTACGTACCACGTTTGAGGCGCAGCAATACATTGTTGTTTTTAGTTTTTATTTCAAATACTAATATTTTGTTGTATCTTTGTTCTTGCACAGTTCTTTCCCTTTGCATTTGTAGTAGTAGATTTTGAAAATCATGTGAATTTGGATATTGAAGCCTATATTGACCAAGAGATCATTCGGCCAACTAAAAATTTTGGAAATGAAGGCTCGTGCTGAAGGTGGCAAATGATGCATATGGGTCTAGAGCGTAACCATTGAAAAATGACAGTAGCATTACAACATTGACAATAGCTTTATACAACTATTGTAATAGATTTTCACAACTATAGTAGTGACTTTTTACAAGTATGGAAGTAGCTTTTTATATAGTTACATTATTGTTGAACCCTGCATACGTTTTGTAACATTGAATATGTTTTCTTTTCTCGATTCCAGTAGCATTTTATTTTTATTGTATCCTTTATATTGTCATAGTTTTCTTAGTCTCTAATAATAGCTTTCTCAGTCTCTGAAAGTAGCTTTTGTTCTACTTGATTATTGCTTTTGGTGTTGATGAGAGTAAGTTTTGGTGATGCGAGAGTAGATTTTCTTACTGGTGAGTGTAGCTTTCTGGTGAGCGTAGCGTTTATTGCTGGTGAGCGTAGCTTTTGGTGCTTGTGACAGTAGCTTTTGGTTTTGGAGAGTGTAGTTTTTGTTGGTGACAGTAGCTTTTGTTACTGGTGACAGTAGCTTTTTTTGCTAATGACAGTAGATTTTGTTGGTAATAATAGCTTTTGTTGCTGGCGACAGTAGTTTTTTTGAACTCGCCGGAGATTGCCGGAAATCTCACCATAGTAGCTTTTATTGCTGGAGACAGTAGTAGCTTTTGGAGTTAGTGACAATAGCTTTTGTAGTCGCCGGAGGTCGACCGGAGACCCGCCGGAGTTGGCCGGAGACCTTGCCGGAGAGGAGAGAGAGAATGACAACACTTTTTACTCTAATGGCATTTATGTAAATATGTTGGTTTTTAATATCCAAAATATAACACATTTTTTAATCTAGTGGCCTTATGACTAAAAAAACATTCAAAGATGCACTTATATGTAATTAACCCTTTTAACCCTAATCAGCTATTTCCTGTCCTCCACCCATGTTCTTGGCCTGCCAACTCGGCCGGAAAAGTCCGGAATCCGGCGTTGACCACCGTTGACCTATTTCTTTGTCCGTTTGTGCATTTTCTTCTCCTTTCTTCCTTCAATTGAATCTCCACCGAAGGTTCTAAATTGGCCTTTGACTTCTTCATACCAAATGTTCCTCCATGAGTTTAGATCATTCAGGTAAAATTTCAGAGCTTAGTTCGCCGTGGTTTGGCCGGAAATGCTGCCGGAATACATACAGGTCCAGTTTGACAGTTTTCGTCTTTTAGTCAGAAATTTGTGTCTATCTTTTGAAGTCTTTCCACTCCGAACTAGCTCTTACACTCTTCATAATAAATTATCTTTAGGATGTATATAATGGATCTGGAAAGTTTCAACTCATTTGAAGTTCATTTGGTTGGCCTGCCGCTGCTCCTTCCTTGCCTAGCTCGGTTTCTCCTAGCCGGAGTAGGAAAATGTACTAAAGTTGACTTTTTAGTGCATTTCCATGCTTCTCCATCATTTCCTAGTATGATAAGGAAAACATAATAAATAAATATAAATAAACACAAAGGTTAAGCAAAAGTGCAAGATTAGGGGAATAATTAGTAGGTAATTATGGACCTAACACCATGTTCCGTGGTCTAGAACTATTTGCATCGGGTATCATAAGTCCTTCAGTAACTTTCATGTATATCTCTACATCATAATCCCCATAGAGATAAATTGTGACGACATTCATTAACTGCATATTTAGTTTTTCGGAAACTACCAAACTGATAAGGTAGCGGAATATTATTACATCCATTACAGGATAATACGTCTCCTCGTAATCAATCACAGGGTGTTGAGAAAATCCTAGTGCCATTAGACTAGCCTTGTATATCACAATCTCATTTTTCTCATTATGCTTCCTTACAAATGCCCGTTTAAATTCTACGGGTTTTTTTTGTTTTTGAAAGGGAAATTCTACGGGTTTAACATGGAGAAGTGTAGGAACAACAGGTCCAAACACCTTTCTCTTTGTCAAGGAAGCTAATTTGACCTATATTGCTTATTTCCTTTTTGGCCAGTTGTCTCTTCATTGATATTGATCAACAAAGCAAACATCGGTTTCATCGCTTGTTATAGTTTCGGTGGCCACCGCATATATAAACACATCATCGATGATAATCTCATTCTGATTCCAAATCTCACTAAATATACCGAGATTTCTCTATTCTTGGGAGTGGGTTCAGAAGTTGGAGCATCCCCCAACGTCGTCTCTTATAGAACGGATCCATAATCCGGATTTATCTCATGACATGGATCAGTTTGAGATTGTGATGTTAAAAGGATTCATTTGTGCTAAGTTTACCCTTTTCTGGGGGTAAGAACTCTTCGAACCTAATGGTTTACCTCGCTTCTGGGCAGATACATATGACTGGTTAGCTGCCATGGTCATACCTCGTCCATCTGGGACAACACGTCCTACGAGGACGTCTATCCCTGCAGGCGCATTTGCAGCAGGCATATGTGATATCGTCACTTTGGCTAGATCAAAGAAAGTGTATGGCGTATTGTATTCTATACTTTATAGATCTAGAATTGTCCCCACGTCAGTCTTTTCGTGCGGTTCAAGGATCAAGATGAGATATTGTGGGAACATTTCATGTTAATTAACGCCGTTCATCAGGAACGGTGACGTTCTTACCTCCCCCTAACGGCGGGAAGATTGTCTCATCAAAGTGATAATCTGCAAACCTAGAGGTAAAGAGATTGTCTGTCAAGGGCTCTAAAGAGCACATAATGGATGGGACTCATAATTGACATGTATGTCCATCCTTTGTTGAGGACCCAATTTTGTACGTTGTGGCGGTACAATTGGCATGAGGACTGCATACTCAAATGCGCATAAGTGTACGTGAAAAGTCAGATTCGTACCCAATCACCAGCTATAATGCGGAGTAAGGTTGGGTAGCAGTGGACCTCAACTAGACCAACATGGCAGCATGTAAGATTGCATAGTCCCATGCAGAAACTAAAAGCTTGGTGCGCATTACCAAGATTCTATTTGCGAGACTAGGCCTCACCATTTGGCCCTTCGGCCCTAAACCCGCCCTAAGCCCGCCCGACCCTTGCATTAGGACCAGCCCGCCTAACCCTTTCTTAAATAGGGTAGGGTATGGGTTATGCAAATGAAGCCCGGCCCTACCCTACGGCCCTGCCCGATTGAGCCTGTAAGGGCTAAGCCCGGCCCGGCCCTTAAAGCTCAGCCCTAAAATTTATATTTTATTTATATTTATTTTCTCTATTACATATATTTACATAGAAAGGAAATAAGAAATCTGCTACTCTACTAGTAGGCCTCACCATTTGGCCCTTCAGCCCTAAACCCGCCCGGCCCATTGGGCCAAAGCCCAACCCGGCCCTTACATTAGGCTCGGCCTGCCCAACCCTTTCTTAAATAGGGTAGGGTATGGGTTATGCAAATGAAGCCCGGCCCTACCCAACGGCCCGGCCAGGTTGAGCCCGTAAGGGCCAAGCCCAGTTTGGTCCTTAAAGCCCAGCCCGACCCAACCCTAAAATTTATATTTTATTTATATTTATTATCTATTACATATATTTACATAGAAAGGAAATAAGAAATCTGCTACTCTGCTAGAATGGGTAATATTATGTCATCTGTCCTAATAGCCTGCCTAACCCAATTAATTTATGAGGCCCATTTTGCCTAGACAAACTCCAAGTTCAAGTCCAAAGCCCAAAGCGTTGTCAACTAGGTCACTGACTCGAGTCACTCGACCTAAACACTTCCCAAGTCACATATCAACCATATCTGATCCATTTGAGAGAGAGAGAGAGAGAGAGAGAGAGAGAGGTAGGCGACGGTGCAGTCTGATCCATCGCCGCCCTTTGCTGACACCGAGACCCCGTCGCCGCCCTTCGCCAATTTGGTAACCCATCCTCCTTCTCCGATCCGTAAACCCCTCCTCATCCGCCTGCAGTCCAACCCGTCACAGACTCCGAGACCCATCCTCCTTCCCCGACCTCCTTCGCCGATCCTGAGCCCCATCCTCCTTCTCCGATCTGTAAACCCCTCCTCCTCCGTTTGCAGTACAACCCGTCGCTGACTGTCGCAGACCCTGAGACCCATCCTCCTTCTCCAATCCGTAAACCTCTTCTCCTCCACCTGTAGTCCTACCCGTCGCAGCCCTTCGCTGACTCCGAGGCCCAGTCACCGGCCTCCGCCGATCCTGAGACCCAGTCGCCGCCCTTCGCCAACGCCTTTACAATAAAAAGCAAGCATTCGAGAATAAAGACTGAAGCTTTTGCTTCTGGGTAGCATGATGATGGAGATTGGAGAATAAAGACTGAAGCTTTCGAGTTTCACAACTGTGGGTAGTGAAATAACCCGATTTTTTGTCTAGGTAAGCCAATTAGCTACTCAATTTAACATTTATTTTGGTTTTACAGAGAATTTTTCTAGTTACCGTTCAAATTTGATGACCTGCTACTTGTTGGTGTTTTCTGGTTTTCTGTTTGGGTTGAGAGAGAGAGAGACAGATGAAGAAGACTCCCATATTTTAAGAAGAAGACTCTGTGGTTGGGTTTAGCTCTCAGATGCCATCAACGGAATAAGACTAATACAGTGAGTTTAGCGTTTATTCTTTTTACTGTTCCATGCAAATTTCTTTATATTTGATGGTTGAAAAATCAATTACCAGCCAATTTGTATGGAGTCAGACAGTGGGTTAGTTTATATAGAGATTTTTTTTACCGTTGTTCACACACCCCCAAATATTAAGTTACCGTTATTCTAAAAAAATATATATATTAAGTTACCGTTAGATAGAATATGGCCGTTGCAATCCTCTCTTTCTTGTCTAACCTCTATAAATAAACATAAACGTCAACCTATTTTGATATTCCAAACACAAACATCAATTTAGTATCCAGCTCTGAACTACTGGTAAGAGTATCAGTATTTTTTCAATTAACCTATTTTTCTCTTGATTACAATTTAGTATTCAGTATCCTTATCAAGTTTTGTGTGTGTGTGTGTGTGTTTTACAGTGGAACAGATGGAGCACTAGCAAACTTGCAAGGAGGAGGGGGAGGGCTTTGTGTATTCTGTTCAAGCTTTCGAGTGTATCTTCAATTTGTTATAAAAGCTTCCAGTAAACTCTAAACCTTTCTATAGTTTAGTGCACTTGTTGCTGTATTGTGTGTTATTGTGTGTGAGTCTAGACGTCTAGTTGTATTGTTGTTGTCGTTCCACTTAATGTCGTTTTTAAAACCTACGATTTCTCCCGAGTGTGATGGAGGAAATGGCTGAATCAGTAACTAGTCCTATGAATGTTGCTTCCATAGATCGAACAAATTCACAACCTTCTTTACCTAATCAACAAACTTCTGAAAAACCTCCTTTACATAGAAAGCAAATAGATAAAAAGGAAACTGTTTGGAACTTCTAAGAAAAGGTTGAAGTCAATGAGGATAATCTTGCTGTGAAATATGCTAAATGTAGTATTTGCTCTCAATTGTTGGTACGTGGAGGAAGTTATGGCACTAGCCATTTACGTAGGCATTGGGAGGGTCATATTAGTAGTCAATCGGTTGATATTAGGACTCAAATGCAATTAGGATTAGACTCTAGTGGGAATGTGCTTAATTGGTCTTATGATAAGAATGTTGCTAGAAAGGAAGTTGTAGACTATGTCATTAGGGCTGAACAACCTTTTACATTTGTAGACAAACATGATTTTAAGGGACTGATAAAAAGAGCATTTTGTCCTCAATTTGTGGGAACGTCAGCTTCTACTTGCAAAAGGGATGTCATGAAGTTTTTTGTTGAAGGAAAAAAAAGAGTTGCTGAAATTGTTTGAAAGTTTTCAAGGAAAAATTTGTTTGACTTCTGATTGCAGGTCATCGCGTCAAAAGATGGGATATATGTGTCTTACTGCCCATTTTATTGATAAAAATTGGAATTTGAATAAGAGAATTATTACTTTTAAAATGATAGAGTACCCACACACTGGTGAATCACTTGCTAATCACATAAATGAGGAGCTGATTTGTTGGCGCATTCATAGAAAAATTCTTTCAATATCTTTAGATAATGGCACCAATAATGATGTTGTCGCTGAATTACTCCCTGAGTTTCTTATGATGAATTCTGCCTTTAAGAAGATATTTTATGTGCGATGTAGTGCTCATATTCAAAATTTGATTGTTCAAGATGGTTTGACTTTGTTATCTCCATCAATTGAAAAAATCACAAATATTGTTCGTAGCATGAATTCATCTATTAAGAGCAGTGGCGGAATTATTAAGGGGCTGGAGGTGGCCCTGGCCCCCCAAACTTTTGAACTGCACACTTGGGCACATGCAATTGTATGTGATTTAACAAGATTTAGACAAGAATCATGGAATTGCCCCCCCCACTTACTCTGGATTGTGCAGAAAAACCGTAGAAGGGAAAAGGTATAAACAATAATAATTTTGAACACTTGTGTGGTACAATAACTTGAACCTATTAATAAATCTTTTTAAAAAAACTAAAAAGAAGACATGAGTATACATTGGTACATTGATACGTAGCACAAACATTAAAGCTTTCTTTACAAATGTTAAATATGTTTTGCATTAAATTGTCTTCAATTAAAAAAAAAAAAAATGTATTCAACATATTTCACAATTTTTCGCCCCCCCCCCCCAAATACAACCTTCTAGTTCCGAACCTAAGTTAGTTTTGAATCGATATGTTCAAAAGCTAAACCAATCTACTCGTCATTCTACTTTAGCACTTCCTGTAACGTCCCGAACCTAAATTTACCACTTTACGAGTCTTTCGATGGGTAAACGACATTTACATTACTTTTTGGCTCCGTTTCGACATTTTAGGGGGCCCTAAAAGTTGACTTTTTGTTTGGGTCAAAATTTGAGAAAATGTTCTTCATGAAAATGGTAGAGGACGTTAAACCGAGCATGTGCATATGTGGTACGTAAAAATCCGAGTTCGTATACCAAAGTTATAAGCGAAAATGTAAAATTACTGTTCAAGATAAATTAGTATATATGTTCAAAAATTTACTGTGGTAGATCAGTTCTACCACTCTCTCTCTCTCTCCTCTCCGTTTCTCTCTCCCTGAGCTCTCTCTCTCTCCTATGCACCTCCGGCCACCTAGGAGCTAACCGCGACCACCGTTGGCTTCCTCTCCTCCTCTTGGACACGCCTGCGGTGGTAGCTCGTCGAGTCTTGGCCGGAAAACGGCGAACCAAGGCCGAGAAGTTTACTGTAGCATGTGACCGTTGACCTCAATTCCGGCCACCTCCGTTAACAAAGCCAGGCTTTTTAGAAGCGCATTGAGGCGTACTTGAAGCTCCCCAAATATCTTGAAGCGATTTGCAGCGTGGAGGAAGAAAGCATAGTTAGAAAATTTAACTCTACTTTGGTTTGCTTAATTGTTTGGCCACTTAGAGGTATTTTCTAACTTGGCCACAGTTATGAAAGATGCTTATAATGTTGAGTTGATGATGTTGGTAAAATTTGGTAGCCAGATATGGTGGCGCGTGAGGGCGCATCTGACGGTTTCTGGTGAGTTGTTTTGGTCTCTTCGATAGTACTTGTTATTACGAATTTATAGATAGGTGTTTGGTGGAAATTGGAGAAGGTTTGGATATTAATCGGAATTTTCAAAATTTTGGAAGGTTCGGATTTTGATTTGAGAAGATCCGACCATGGGATCGATCCTATTTTTTGATATGTTGATGTAGTTATTGATAGGATATAATATATGAAGTTTGGGCTCGTTCCGTGTTGATTTAGAGCATCCAATGATTTATTGGTTTTAGGATATAGAATTTATTTTTGTAAATTAAGTCTCGGTTCTTGAGAAACAATTATTTATTATATTGATTGTTCAGGACGACGAATATGTGAGTTGAGGACGGAAAAGTTGGACGGCCGTTGTAACCGCAAACTGTGAGTGGACATTTATTTTAAATTAATTGTGCATGCAGTATATTATTATTTTCTAATTGAGGTTTAATTTATTATTTGAATTATTGAGTTTTATGATTTTATAAACTCTAGTTTATTGAGATTTATTTATGAATTACGAGGGTTAGTATTGAAATTCCTTCCCGAGGGCTTTTAGTAGATTTTCGAGATAGTTAGTTATGAGTTATTGAGTTGGGAAATGATTTCGGGAAGTGATCGATTAAGAAAATATTATGAGAATTATATTGTTTTCGAATATCGATTTATATGATGAGATACGAATACGAATGATTTATCAAATATTAGTGCACGATGGAATTATAGAGATTTCTTGAGTTTTAAGTTCCGCACTTATCAGCTTTGATGTTATATTGAGAATTCTTGAATTAATATCGGGTTCTTTCCGGAAGCAATTGCCTTAAAGAGATTGAATCCAGTTTATTGAGGAGGTAAATAAGTCAGCGCATGCATGCTTGACCTGGTCAGCAGTCCCCTCCAGGTAATAATCTGGGCGGCAGTCCCCTCCAGACAGTATTCTAGTCGGCAGTCCCTTCCAGAATATTCCGGTCAGCAGTCCCCTCCAATGCGTCATTTAGTCGGCAGTCCCCTCTAGATGACATGAGATAGTTAGTCGGCAGTCCCCTCTAACTACCTATGGTTAGTTGACAGTTCCCTCTAACCATCACCTCCTCGTCCGGACGGCAGTCATCTCCGATGCGTCACTGGTCGGCAGTCCCCTCCAGGTGGCATGAGATGACTAATCGGCAGTCCCCTTTAGTCATCGTCCATTTTGAGATAACTGTTTTGAGACGAGTAATTTAACAGGATGTTTGAAATGTGATTACGTATAGGAGGGATTGGAGATTTTAAAAGGTTGCGAGATGTTCTATTTTACGGGATTAAGATTGCAGCAAAGATGGTGATTAAGAGTGTTTTCAAGATTGTTACTGCATGCGAGGTTTTAGAGAATAACTTGGGAAAACATTAAGTTTCACTTGTTCATTTGAAATTATTTATTTTTCGTCCACTCACTCTAACGATTTTCAATGCTTTTCCCCTGGGCCCTTCGGTTTCAAATGCCCAGTTTGCAGGCCAATTTAGCTTGAGGTCGGGCGTACATGGGGTTGAGGCATAGCTGTTATCGCTTCCGCATTATAAAAGTATCGGTCCTTTATCTTGTATTCTATTCTCTTGTACTCATGTACACTAGATTGCTCTGATAACCTATGAGATTAATATTTTTTTAAGTTCAGAATTGTTTTGTGATATGGGAGATGTTGTATTTTAGGGAGCATGGTGGCTCCAGAAGATTAAGGGTGGATTATTTTAGAAGTGTAAATATTTTTCTACAGGTTTGGGTAGTCCACTTTTAGAGGGAGTTCAGCCAAATTTTTGGTAGAATTTCTTCTAAGGTGGGCCCCGCAGGGCCACTTTGGATTTCAAGGTGAAATCCGGGGCGAGTCCTGTCACTTCCCACTAATGAAGATTGGTTAGTAGCTACAATTGTGTGTAGTTTTTTTAAAATTTTTGATTCTTCAACAAAAATCTTGTGTGGTGTGTATTGTCCGACATCATGTCATGTTATTCCTTGCTTAGTAAGTATTAATGCAGCCTTTAATAAATATTCTCGATATGTTGTAATTGCTGCTGCTTTGACTGCCATGAAGTCAAAATTTGCTAAGTATTGGAAAACATTTCCTACTGTATTTTGTCTTGCTGCTGCTATGGATCCTAGGTATAAGTTTTTTGCAATTAGTCAATGGATGAAAAGTATGAATGTTGAGGATTGGGAAATCGAAACTACTATCTGTTCTCTAAAGCATCAATTAGTTGAATTACATGATCTGTACAAGGAAAATATAGTGCCTTCGGTTCCAACCTCTAGTCTAAGCTCTCAATTACCTGTATTTTCTGATTTTCTGGTTTTACCTATTGATGAAGATGAGGACTTTGCTGAGGAGGTATTAAAAAAGGCTAAGACAGCAAGTTCTACTTCCATCTCTTCATCAAGTTCTGATTTACAATATTATATTGATATGCCTCCACTTGAAATTGTTGATGGATAGGAATTTAACCTTTTAGGTTGGTGGAGATCTCATGAAGAAGTGTATCATGTCCTATCTATGATAGCTCGTGACCTACTGTTCATTCCAGCTTCAACGGTAGCATCATAATCAGCTTCAACTGAAATTTCTTGCTGCATTGTGTGGTTGTTTGCTGCATTGTATGGTTGTGGACTTGTGGTGTTCATTAGCTGTTAGAATAATGTGCTAATAATGTGTTATCATGAACTAAAATAATGTAGGAATAATATGTTGTCATGAACTGCCCATATGAACACAGAATGAAGGGACAGTCAAATAAGAGGCTTATTTTCATGAATGAAGTTGAACAACTCATAAATCATGATATGTATTGTTTGTCGTGCATGATTTACAGATGGGTTTATGTGCATAAGTAATGATAGTCTGCTGTAGATGGTTTAATGTATTGTTTTTTAACATATTTTTGTATTGTGTTTTAACAGACTCATGGGAAGAGAGGATTATTGGATTATGACTACGGAAGTCTTCAAGAAAGACACCTTTCCTACTCTCTTTTTTTTTGGACTAATGTAGGCTACATTATTTAGTAACTTTAGTTTATGTAATATTGTAAGTTTGTAACTAATGATATGGAGATTTCAGATTACAATATTGAAGACATTCAGTCATATTATAATTGATAATATGGAGATTTCAGACTACAATATTGAAAATTTGAATACATTCAGTGATTTCAGTCAGTCAAATTTGATGTTATTCCTCGTTTAGATTTCACTTTGAGAGTTTGAGTTAAAAAGTGTTAAACAAAGAAAGGCCCGGCCCAGCCCTTTCGACCCTTGTGAAATGGGCCTTAAGGGCGGGTAAGGGTTTACATATTGAAGCCTCGGCCCGGCCCTAAGTTTTGTTGACTTGGTCAAAGCCCGGCCGGGCCTGACCCTAAGCCCTAAAATTTAGGGTAGGGCTGGCCCAAGCCCGACCCATGATGACCCCTATGCGAGACCATCTTAGGTGTGAACATAGAGAACTATATGTTCAGCATCAATGTCAAGGGATATGCAATAATCATCGAAAGACTTCGATGTAAACTCTCCAGCATTATCAAGTCTTATGGAATTTATGGGATAATCTGAGTGCTGAGCCCTCAATTTCATGATCTAGGCGAGAGTTTAGCAAAAGCAATGTTTATTGTGGACAATCGTGTAACATGTAATCACTTTGTCAACTCATCAACCAAAAACCATGAAATATTTAACTGGTTCGCATGGTGGTTGGATAGGTCCACAATTTTCCCTTGCATTCTAATGCAGAAAAAAAATGGTGTAGATATTAGTCTTTGCATATGATGGTCTAGTGTTTTTAATATTCTTAACAAGCAAGCTTGGCATAATGTGTCACTAAATACAAGACCCTTATTCAAAAGGGGATGTCCGTGTGATGAGTTGAGGATACGATGCATCATATTTTGACCTGGGTGTCTCAAACGATCATGTCATAACAAGTAGTTGCTTGAATCAGTTAGCTTCTAGCTAATAGATTTCAATTTCTCCAATGTACGCTTCTGGCTGCACACTCGGAGGTTATGCCAAGATATTATACTCATTTTTCTCAGTGGTTTCAACATGATAACCATTGGTTTGAATATCTTTAATACTCAATAATGTTCTTTTGGAACGTGGAGAATATAAGGCCTCATTAATGGTAAGTTTAGTACCATTGGACAACATAAAGTGTGTTTTGCCATAGCCTTTTATTAGGTTGGATTGGCCTAATACGGTTGTCACAAAGGTATGAATAGGCAATAAGATTGAAAAATATCTCCGATCTGGGAGTATGGTGTGTGTAATAACACTGTTAGCCAGGCAACAAATTTTCCCACAAAATATACCTATTCATTTATTTAATTCAACGGGATCACATGTACAAATAAGCTTATTGAATTAAATATATTCGAACAAAACCACATTTCCATAATCCAAAATAATTGAAATCATAGTTCACCAAAATCCGAAGACTGAAACATAATTCATTAGATATGGCACAAGGGGCCAATCATACCCATGTCTTTGAGTTTCTAATCCTCGGTATGTCTGGTAGTTGCTTGGAAATCCATGATCTCTAGTGTGGTATCCATAGGGATTGATCATTCGATAAAGTTAGTCTCTCGAGTTTCGCAACTGGCGCGATACTCATTTACAACATGTGCTTCGAGACCAGTGGTCATTTCCTCTATATTGATAGCAAAGATCATGTTGATTCTAGTGGCGACTTTAGATAGTTTCTTCCAGAAAACCAAAGCACCAAAGTCAAGCTTGTTGATTTGACATTTCTTACAAGAAAGGAACAGATAATCTTAGTGCTTTGGGTAATAGTCCATAAGCAACTAATAAGAACTTTGAGTTCTATAACATGTATAAAAACCATATTAAACATGTAAAATCTACTAGCTTTATCATGTGTGGTGAATTTATGAAGGAAACTTCAAGTTTCTTAAATGACATTATCGAAACTACAAGTTCGATTTATATATGAACTGCTAGTTCATTAGGTACCTGCGTTTTCTACTCATATATTCTAATGCGAAAATTTTGACATGTAAAAAAATGATATTGAATATAGCAAATAATATCTCAAAAATTGCATAAATCGGAATCATGAATCAATTGTTGATATTAATTTCATGCTACACATTAACTATCACACAATTATGTGAATAAATACTTCTGGCAATTAATTGCACATATTAAATAGGGTGAATCTATTTACAACAGTCATAATGACAAAGTAGTTAGAGTGCCTTATTGACTGGGTTCAAACCCTAGTGTAATTAAATTATTTTTTCTTTTATTTGATTCTGCTGGACCAAAGAAGAAGTGGGCTTGATAATGAAGCTTACAGGGCTTAGTCTGCGAGCTCGTGACCTAGACTATCATGCACTAGTCAAAGAGTATGTGAGGCCTATTGGGCTGCTAGGTCTAGCACAGGGAG
Organism: Rosa x damascena; assembly: GCA_001662545.1. NCBI lineage: Eukaryota > Viridiplantae > Streptophyta > Magnoliopsida > Rosales > Rosaceae > Rosa > Rosa x damascena. The sequence continues at coordinate 105,608 of LYNE01000329.1, read as the reverse complement.
AGTGGGCCTGCTGGGCTCAGGTTGGTCTGCCAAGTAATGAAAAGTTATTACTCAACCCTTTCGGTAACTCTAATTGAATACGACCAGGTGGAGCAAGGCTCACTTAAGTACATAGCTTCATTTGAACCTTGCCTAGACATCGCATCCAACTGGATGAGCCTAGTTTTAGAAGATTCATAGCCTTTGTCATGGCAACATGTGGTGAGCTTCTGTTCTAGCCTTGTAGCTTCGGCTTGAGATTCTGGCTCGGGTTTGTTGTTGTGACTTTGGGCTTGATTTGAGCTTCTGACTCAGCGTCATTTAATATTCACAATTATAACATAACCAAATTCAACATATGTTATTAAATCGTAACGTAAATAAATTAATGTAGCGGTTATGTACCTAAGAAAATAGGTTCAAATCCCATTAATGCTTTAGGCATTATGTATAGGTAATAAATTAGTTAAATGCTTCTGGCATAACTTTTATGTAATAATCGCGTAATAAAAGCTTATAATGCTTCTAGCGGAATGAATTATAATGACATAATTCAAATTTATGTAACCGAAAATTAAGCCCATAATGCTTCTATCACAATTTGCGAAATAATTCAGCGTATAATGCTTCTAGCACAATGAATTATATTGACATAATTGAGCCCTAAATTACATGCGCCCTTAAATGTCATAATGAATTATAATGGACATAATTTTGACGATTATTGCACAGATGTAATGACTGGCATAAACGACCAAATTAATGGTCCTACCTTAGTGGTTATGCGCGTTACTTCCGGAATGCATGCATGCTCCTGAGTTCGAATGTCAGAAAAATATGATGGTGAGCTTGAAGCTGCTGATCCATGCGCCTTCATGTTTTCATGAGTCTCTCATACAAAAGTTATACTGGCATAGGGGATAGTGACATATATATATATATATATATATATATATATATATATGTATTTGACGTGTTTTCAAACTTGGTATTTCTATTCCCAACATATATTAGTTTTTTAAAACTATATAATACCACAATTATAATCTCGGGTGTATCTTTTAGGAGGGAATGATAGCAAATTTGTATTGTACAGTCTCTCTCTCTGTTCTTTATTTTTATTTTTTAATTTTTTTTATAAGATATAGGTTTGATGCAGCCGCTCTCACAATTAGTTATATCAACATTAGTACTAATTCATAGTTTTTGACAATTCTGGAAGTAGTTTCTCGTTGCCGACAGCTTGTACTTTAATAATTAGACTTGTACAAATGAACGATTTAGTTTTCACTGATTCTGCCACGTCATCAGGTGACCTTCACCTAGGTGGATAGCAGAATTTTCCGATTTCTGAGCTTCTGCTATCCACCTGGTGACCCTCACCTGCCGTTTGTTAACATCACGTGTACCCCACGTGCTGACGGTACATTTCTGAAACCTAAAAAAAGTCAAGTATCTGGATTAATGCCACGAAACCTTGCCCACGAGCAATATCACATATTATACCAGATCTTAACAAACCATTCAACCTGGCCCAATCCCACCACCTCCGACGAACCACTCGCTACGCCCCACAACCACCTTCGCCGGACCGCCGCCTTCATCCCACAGCCATTCCCATCGCGCCGTCGACCATTTAACCATGGAGCAGCAACAACCTTTCCATCCCATCCTTTCCCTTCCCTAGATCAGACTCATGCGACCCAGCCCAAACCAGATCAAATTGATCGGATCCAAGCCGCGCCAGCACGACCTCATCCCCACCAGGTAGTCTCCATTCATGCGACACCCAACCAATTCGCCAATCAAGCCAGCGAGGAAAGAACCAAAGACAAACGGCTCCTCCCTTAACTCCCACACCGCCACCACCATGTCCCAATCACACTAATGGTCGAGGACCCAAGCCTCACATCAGACCCAAACAGAGTCAAAAAGGAACTGTCCGACAACGGCGCTGTTAGGGAACGTCGCCGGACATGGAGAGGAGGTTTTCTCAACACTAAGGGAAGCGGAACCAAACTTTCCGGGATGTTTGACATTTTACCCATTTTTTACCCGTCCTCTCTCTCTCTCTCAATCAAACTTACCTTTTTTTTTCTCTCCCTTCAAACCAGTTTGTAAGAAGACGGTAACGGCGGGAGTCAGATTAGGTCAGACCGGACCCTACAAGTACCAATTTAGCCTATGTCATTCTACCACATCATCATGTCGTTCTGCCACATCATCAGGTGACCCTCACCTAGGTGGATAGCAGAATTTTCCGATTTACATTTACTTTACTGATAGAAGATGCATGTGGCTTGCTCTACCAATATCGTTATTAATGGTGATAGTCAAAGTGTCCCTAATATTAGTTGGAATGATGCACACACTCGTTTAGGGACGTACTTTAGGTTTTGCTGTTTGTGGACCCAAAAGGGGCATGGTGACGTATAAGAGCATCACCAGTGGAGATGTCAAATAGAGTGTGTCAAAATTAAATTTGAAGGCTGACATGGCAATGTTATTTTTGCTAGACTTCATCTCCAATAGATATGTCAAATTATAAAAATATTTTATTTATTTTTAAAATTATTTAATTCATAAACAATTAACTATTTTGTTAAGGAGTCCTTCTCGACTTCTCCTTCCAGTTTCATTATCTTCTTCTCGACTGCCTCTCTCTCTCTCTCTCTCTCTCTCTCTCTCTCTCTCATTCTCTCATTCTCTATCTTCTTCTTCCTCTCTAGACCAAAGCTAAGCAAGCTGGGTATTAAAGGAAACCCAGTTGGGTATTAATCATATAAACAACTTACTAGGATTATTCAAGGCTATAGGTCAATTGAACCCAGAAACTTGAAGAGGCACAGAGTCGGTGGTCTCCGATCATCATTCGTCGTTTAACCATGGCTGGGTAAGTTTCTCCCTATCTGATTTCGATCATATTTGGATGACTGTGCACTTTCTCTCTTTATCCCCAAATTTGAATTGAATTTGAAGGTCTGCATTTTGGTATGGGTTGATTTGGATTTTCTAAAAATCGAACATCCAAACTTTGGAGCTTAGTTGAACTGAGGGTTACAAATAGGTTTAATTGACATGATTTTCCTTTCAAAATTGAATCAAGAGGAGGAGAAACAGAAAGGGTTGGTTATGTCTTGGCTTCTTTTGAGTAAAGCTTGGGACTTTCTTGGTGGGTTTCGGTGTTTGATTCTATACTAATTTCCAAATTGAAGGAGTCTTCTTCTTCTTCCTCCTCAAATTCATTATTTGTTACAAGCAAGGGACTGAGAATTGCAATGGGAAAATGATTGGGTTTCTCCATAGTTACAAAAAGACGCTCAGGAAGAAAGAGAGAGAAGAGAAGGAAAGAGGAAAAGACAGTTTCCTTTGCCTCTGTCAAATTTGATAGCACAAATGAAAAAGTCATTTACACGTCAGATAAGACCCATGGGTTGGAGGGGTTGCAGATGTCTTTTCTAGCTGTTACAGATCTCCACGTGGATTTGACATATTGGAGATGGTCTAAGAAGTTTAGGATTTGGAATTACGGACTTATAATTAGTGGCAAATTAGCCACAATATCTTACATATAAATCTTATCACAAGCCTAGCCTCTCGATCAATTGCTTAGTTAGGATTACTCTCAACAATTTGAACGTAGCGCAGCGAGTGAATTATAAATTGATGAACTTAACAGGAAATTGTTAAATAAAGAACTTCAATGAAATACCTGAGCAGACGCTAGCTAATAGAACTGTGATCATACTATTAGGAGCCAAGAGCGAATCAATCAAAACACAACCTTATTCGAAGCATGTAATAAGCTTCTTAATAACTTGCAAATTCAAATGTAGTAATGCTATTTAGGTCGGTCATTAAACTGCATGGATATAAAGAGAATTGAACTAATTACCAAAGAAGAAGATAGATGTTTTTTGATTCTTAAATTCGGCTTTGCAAGCTTAATTTGTTTCCTTCATCACCATCATTCTCAAGATCTATCAACACCCAAGAGCCATCATCCATTTGGACCATAGACTTGTTCTTCTCTGTCCACCACTTCGCAACTACATTATATTCATCCTTGAGACCATCCACGTATTTGTTTACTAGCGCGAGATCACGATTAACATCGAGCTTAAAACCACTTTCCCCTTGATTTCCTGCAAC
>LYNE01000329.1:43938-70092 GCA_001662545.1 Rosa x damascena | reverse complement strand
TTTCATGACATATGCTTCGAAGCACCTTGCAAGTAGATCATTCTTGAGAGCTCTTGAAGACCGAGATGCTACTAGAAGTAGGAGGTTTTGTTAGATATAGTTCACTGGTGACAAAGCTGAGCATGTAAAACTATTGACCAAAAGACCAAGTATGTCCTGTAAGCAGTGTTTGATGCTTTTGTTGTAATCTGTTTCACATGGAACGCCTAGATGAATTTGTAAATTATTGCCAGAAAATCTGTTGATAAGTGCATTTTCTCTAGGAAATTTTGTTGTAACATTGTTACGGAAACTATTAATGATACTGTTAATATCATGGTCTTGGTGCACAAGAAACGGAAACAATAAGGCATAGCATTACTCAAAGTTTGATGAGTGCGCGTGCACATTTGAATATGTTATAATTTTTTTTTGTGGTTACTTGATACGAATTAGAAACCAATTGTTATTAATGTTACTAATATATTTATATAAGTTGTTTTTAAAATTATCCAATATTAATCATATGGTCACCATAATTTATAAAAATTGAAAGTTAACAAAAATTGATAAGGACATAATAAAGATTAAAAATAATAACAAGAGCATTTGAACAACATTATATTACCGAATAGTCAAAGCAAAATAATTTCTCATGTCCAATTTGGTAATTCCACAAACAAAAAGCACAAGCCAGTTTGAGTTTACCAAACACTTTGCCACAGCTTTTGCTACTGACAGCTCTTATAAAAAGCCAGTTTACCAAACACTCAACTACTTTGCTTTTCAGCCACTTATTCTCATAAATAAGCATAAGCCAGCTTTTCTGAAAAGCCCAGCCATACCAAACATAGCCTATGTAACAAAGGAGTGAGGGTAAAATAGTCTCAAAAATAAATAAATAAATAAAACTTAATTGGGTATCCTTACGGCTTACCATTAGGGTAAATGGTCAAAAACCATAGATATAATTCATAACTCATAATAGATTAACTAACTATACACCACTCAATACTTGGCTTATCCATCTCAAGCTTAGAAAAATAGAAAATTAGAAAGGAAAAAATGAAACCTTAGGCATGTTGAAGGCTAGTTTTGTTTTTTTCAGAAGATAGAACACGATTTTCTAGAAAAATGGTGATTTTTGAACCTAAAAGTCAGCACAGGATACACTAGGCACTACTTTAAAAGGGACTACCCTTATGAGTCTTTTCCTCTAAAAGTTGTGTAAATGGGCAAAATACAAAGATGATGGATTGATTGGGCAAAATACCATGGAATTTTGGGCAAACGGGCACAACCCCTAAAACTTAATTGGGTATCCTTACCATTAGGGTAAATGGTCAAAAGCCATAGATATAATTGATAACTGATAATAGATTAACTAACTATACACCACTCAATACTTGGCTTATCCATCTCAAGCTTTAGAAAAATAGAAAATTAGAAAGGAAAAAATGAAACCTTAGGCATGTTGAAGGCTAGTTTTATTTTTTTCAGAAGATGGAACACGATTTTCTAGAAAAATGGTGATTTTTGAACCTAAAAGTCAGCACAGGATACACTAGGCACTATTTTAAAAGGGACTACCCTTATGAGTCTTTTCCTCTAAAAGTTGTGTAAATGGGCAAAATACAAAGATGATGGATTGATTGAGCAAAATACCATGGAATTTTGGGCAAACGGGCACAACCCCTAAAACTTAATTGGGTATCCTTACCATTAGGGTAAATGGTCAAAAGCCATAGATATAATTGATAACTGATAATAGATTAACTAACTATACACCACTCAATACTTGGCTTATCCATCTCAAGCTTTAGAAAAATAGAAAATTAGAAAGGAAAAAATGAAACCTTAAGAAAATTAACTAACTATGTCATTTATCGATCAAAAGATTCAAAACCCAGAAACTCACCTCAAAATCTCAAACTCTATCAATCCCCGACCTTGCGCATACCTCTGTAGGAGGAGCTGAGATTCCGTCGTCGCTCCTCCGGATCCTCTCTCCTCCGCGCTGTTTCTCAGTCTCATTCTTGGCCTCCAGTTTTGAAATCTCTCAGCCTCACTCTCTCAGTCCTGAGTATTCGTATTCGTATTCGGGTCCGAGGAGCCTCAAGACTCCATTAAAGAAGCAGTCAAGTAAAGCGGCAAAGGATCAAGTGTTTCGATTTTGATTTTGAGTTTAAAGATTTTTTCAACTTGAAGCTCTGCCTCAAGATCGACGAGATTCTAGTAAAGCCCTATATGTCGGATATGATTTCTGATTTTGGTCAAGTTTCCTTTAATTTTCTTACTTCATTTGTTGAGAAATGTCTTGTTTTCAACTTCTCAGTATTCTTGCGTTATTCTTGTATTTTCAATACTAGTTTGTATTGATTTGCACAAATCTAATATTTATGCTTGTATGCAGGCCAACATGGATTCAATATATAGGGAAAACTTATTGTGCCTGTAAATGGAAATGGAAGTGGAAGTGAAGAATCAGCTCAGTCTCTGAAGAAGGCAAAGGATCAGGAAGTTCCTATTACGAAATTGAAGAAGATGAAGCCTCCTGCGATGAAGAGGAAAAGGAAGTCTAGAGCTGCTTCGACAAAAGAGAGATCCATGGTTTGGTAGCATTGATGGTAATTGATGGAAAAGAAACTGTTGTCGGGAACACCAAGAAAGCATAGTGTAAGTATTGCCCTACTCATCTTGTTTGTCATTCTACTAACAATGCCACGAGCAGCCTTAGAAAACACATCGAGAAAGTTTGCCCTAGATACCTTTGTAGAACAGATTTAAGTGAAAATCAGCCTCATCTTTCCCTTGATGGGACTAATGATTGTCTTAAACATTGGACTCAGGAGAATTGTGTTATAGCTGCTTCTGAAATGATCGTAATTGATGAACTCCCATTTAGTGTCATTGAAAGATTAAGATTTAAAAGGTTTTGTAGGGTGGCAGTCCCTATAAATTCATCTTCCCTTGTAGGAAAGCCATAGTGAAAACCTTTTGGAGGATGTATGACGAAAAGAAGCCATAGTTGAAGAAGGAGCTGAACAACCATTGTGTGTGTTTGGCAACTGATACTTAGACATCGGGTCAAAACATAAAATACATGATTAATACTTATTACAGCTCATTTCTTAGATAATGGATGGAGAATGCAAAAGTGGGTGCTTATTTCTGTCTAATTCCAAACCATCAGGGAAGTAGCATAGGTAAGATTCTTGAGTGTTCTTTGCTGCAGTGGGGAATCAAGAGGGTTTTTACTTTTAACCATTAGTGTAGATAATGCTTCAGCAAACAAGATGGCGATTGATTATATTAGGAAAAAATTGTACCATCTTGATAAGCAACAAATATTCAGAGGGTAGTTTCTACATGTGAGGTGCTTGGCTCACATTGTGAACCCAAGAGTTAAGTCTATTTGCATATTTTGGACAAGTCTATTGCTAGCATTAGAAACACAGTTAGGTATGTTAGAAGCTCATCAGCTAGGCTTGATGCTTTTAGTTGTTTGTGTTGAGAAGGAAAATTTGGACAGCAAGAAAGTTTGTGTTTTAGATGTTCCAACAAGGTGGAATTCCACCTACATCATGTTGGATACTGCATTGGAGCTTAAACAGAGCTTTCATAGGATGGTTGAGGATGACGATATGAAGTATTTGAGTTTTTTTTTTTTTTTTTTGAGATACGAATGAAGTATTTGAGTTATTTCGATGAGAATGAGGAAGAGGAGGGGAATTTTGTTGAAGCTAAGTATAGAATGCCAACGAAAAGGATAGGGTCACCTAATGAAGCAAATTTGGACAAGGTCGGTGTTTTTGTGAAGTTTCTGAAAGTTTTCTTCGATCTAACAGTGAGAGTGAGTAAACCACTACTACGACTAAAGCCTTCCATGACATGGTGGTCATCAGCACAAAAATTGAGGAGTTGTTTATGCAGCACTATACATCAGATGGAAGTAAGACGGAAAAAAAAAAAAATTGTTGTTTAACATGGTTGTAATTAAAATTGAGAAGTACAAGAAGTACTTTGGATCTTTAGATGACTGCAACCAGCTACTACTGGTTGCTCTAGTCTTGGATCCAAAGTATACGTTGTTAAACTTCAAAAGAGTATGCAAAAAAATGTTGAATTTCGATGATGAAATGGTGAAGAAAAAATTGGGAGAAGTGAAGGAGTTGTTAATCAGTCTAACATATCTATATGTTTCTGCAATTAGTACTCAAAGCAGCCAAAAAGGCAACAAAGCTTTAGAAATAGATGTTGGTAGCAGCATCAGCAACTATCATTTGAAAAATATGAGTGGGAAAATGGCTAAACTTCTTGAGGATTGGGATAGGGAGTTAGAAGATGCTGATGCAGTTATTCTAACCCATGAAGTAGATATATATCTACTTGATCCCTTTGAAAAGCCTCTTAAAGGGACTGAGTTCGAGATATTGACTTGGTGGAAGTTTAATGGAAGCATTTATCCCAATCTGCTATGTGTTGCTAAGGATGTTTTAGCAATTCAAGTCTCCACAGTGGCCTCCGAATCATGCTTCAACATTGGCAAGAGAGTGATTAATCAACATCGAAGTTCATTAACTCCTAGATCTATGGAAGCATTAATTTGCCTCCAAAATTAGCTAAGGTCTGATAGCTAACGCCTGGAATACACTTCTACACCTGAGGAAATGCTATAGCTCAAAGCTGTTGAGAAAGGTAAATATATGCATAAATGTTTTACTTGATGTTTAAAATGTTTTGTGTTCATTTTTCTACAACCATTGTGCTTTCTGCCTCTTTTTTCCTTCTACTTTTGCTGATGTAGAACAAGATGTTGAAGAAACAGAAAGAAGAGAGAAGTGTGATGCAGAAAACGCAGCAAAGGCCTCAAAATTGCACAAGATATCTGATGCAAGAAAAGCAGCCAAAAAATGAATCGAGTGTAAGTGTAAAATGTGTGTCTGATTTGAGTTTTTTTACTGTGTGTTAGAGCTTCAGTTTACTCGGTTGATGTTCTGTTTCGGTTTAACTGACTGATATTCAGTTTTATGAATGCCGATTCCAGTTTTGTGAATGAAATGCAGATTTCAGATTCCAGTGTTATGAATGTGTATGAAACTATGAATGCAGATTTCAGTTGTTAGTGTTGTCAAAGAATTGAAATGTGTGCGTATGAATGCAGATCTGCAAGCTTCAATTTTGTGAGATAAATATTGAATGCTTAAGAGAATGCAGAATGTGGTGTCGTTATGAAATGCAGCATGTTAAGTGGTGTCGTTATGAAATGCAGTTTGTTTAGTTTATAAAATGTAGTTGTGTTAGGGACTTGCAATTAGAAAGACTAGAAAGATTTCTTGTATTGTCCGAATGACCTTTAGATTATGCTGCTGATATTGCTTTCCTATTGACAATATAGTGATATTGCTTGATGTCTTGATTTCAAGCCTATGGAAATATTGAAGTTGGATATCTGCTTGCTGCCTTGCTGCATTCCTAATTCAAAATTCAAATCATGAATTGAACTTAATGTCTTTGTTATTTGCTATTTGTTAAAGACTTTTTTTCATTCTTACTGCTTCATTTACTTCAGTACTTTCACTACTTTGGAAGTTTGGATCTCTTTGTAAATTGTAACTTAACTTTTTATGAGAACTTTGATGTATGAAATGGCAGTAACTTAACTTCACAGTGAACAAATTTATATGTCTGATTTTCTGTCTTTGAACTTTGAAATGGAATACAGCAAGGATGTGTGATATGTGTTACTATGAAACGGTTCGAGGCACATTCAGAACAAGTTCTTAAGGAACTGAACAAAGGCAGGAACCGAACTAATTAGAGTCGGTTCAGTTCTAAAAATTTTGACATCATAACCGAACTAATTATAAGAGTTAACTTCCTGTTTCAGTTCCACAATTTTTTAACTGGAACCAACCCGATCCCAGGCCTACTAAGGAATTAGCTTCTTCACAAACGTCATTTCCCGGAGAAGAAGGGAATTCCTTCAAGTTTTAAAAATACTAGAATGGGTGCATGCTTCTGTATATCCAGTGCCATGACAAGGACTAAATAATAAGTGATGTTCAGGAGCAACACAGTTGAAAAATTAATGGTAAAATGCTTCTTTACTTGGTTAAGGTAAATAAGTTATTTCATCCAAGTGTCCAAATAGTGACTAAACTTAAAAACACAAAAAAGAGACCGTAAGTTATTCATAATGAGGTACAACCAAACAGTCTCCTTGCATTCAAGTATGAAAATGCTAGTCATAATATGATGTACTTTCATAGATCAGACTCTGTAACATGGCCAAAAATAACTTGAGCTCTTACATGAATCATTTTCAGTAGTCTTTCCCGCTTACACCGCCATCAACATGACCGTTCTCATTGCCATTGGAGAACCTAGCTAAGAGAAATTGTAATAGTTAAGAAGTTTTATATTGCTTTAAAAGTCCTGCTTTGAACAGCAATATTTAAGAATAAATACACATATATTTATACATAGCAGATTTCTCAACCTTAGTAATCATTCTTTTTCTAAGTTATTGATACGTCTAAAAGATGCATAACTTAAACCTTGCACTCAAATATCATCGCTGGTAATATAGTGATCAAGCAAGGGTCATTACCCATTGAAGATTGTTCCTAAACTGCTAAACAAATGTCACAAACTACTCTAAACCATGCTACTGAACAGTTAACGAAAATAAATTAATTAACTAACCTAGACTCGATGGAATTTTCTATAAATTTTACAGGACACTAAAAACACATTGACTAACACGTATACAAAATTTCAGAAAAATCGGAGTTGGTTTGATATATTAAATAATTCACCTAAAACTGAACACAGAAAGATAACATAGCAGAAACAGATTTTATAACTTTAAAACTATTGATATAAACAAAGCTAATAACTCATTCTCCACCACCAAACACACTCAATCATATCAAAGCTCAGTTATGGAATCCTAATTCTCAATTGAATTTACCCGAAGTTAACTCACAAGCTCGAATTAACCCATTACCCTTTCGTAGTTCCTCGTTAAGTGAATACAAGCTCACCACTTAATCTATTTCCGATTATGCAACCTAGACACAAGCTCGCTAAGTTTAACATATCAAAATCATTAAGCAAGAAAAGGGTTTGGATAAATCTAGGGTCACAAGTACATTGTAATCTTGCTAAACCTAGGGTTTGAGTCACATGTAATTCAAGAAAATATTTTGCTACTTAATTGGAATCAACACACGACGTATACGAATCTAGTGTTACCCCTAGCATTAGAACCCTAACCTCTTCATTTAGTTGTGCACCAAAACAAACAAGCAAAGATTCATCTTGTAGACACGGAAACACTCAATTGATAATATAGAAAACCAAAAACTGAATTGTCATCAATATGAATTGAACATGTTTGGGGCTTTGAAATCGCCCCTAGCTACAAAAGTATTTAGCTAGACATAGTCATGAAGAAAATAAAAACTAGAAGAAAGGAAGAGGAAGAGATGGCGGCTAGCTGAAGGCAGAAGATGTCGTTCTCTCCTTTCTCTTGTGCAGCAGAACGTACGTCTCAACTGAACGTCTCCCTCCTTTATTGCTTAGGTTAGGAGATTTTCACTTCTTTTCCTTTTAGGATTCAAGTAGCTTCTCCTCTAAGATTCCTAATAATTTTCACCCATAAAAATATGTCATATATCTCTAATAAACAGAGATATTCAGTTAATACTCGTCGATGGGCTTCTAAAAGGAATTCGGGCCTCAAATCATGGATTTCCGTCAAAGTGTCAGATTCTCGGACTGCCCGACCTTGCTGTACTAAATCAGCCATAACTTCTTGTAGGAAAATGATATGAATGAACCATCAAAAGTTCTGGAAACTAGACATCGAAGGCTTTCCAACCATATAAAGCTCACTGTCTGGTTCATTCTGAGATGCTCTCAGTTTCATGTCGAAGTTGACTGATTTGCACAGGCATATTTACTGATTTAGCTTCCTTTCTTCTACTTTGCTCCATAACACCTACAAAACATAAAAATAAAGTAAAGGACTCAAATAGATGGAAAACTAGCTAAGAAAACATGAAGAAATCAATACAAAATCATATACATTTATGAGCTTATCAGTTATTACAAAGAATTCAAAACAAAAATTTCAAAAGTTATATCCAGAGTTCTTTTACTCGATTTAGATGTGGGTTAACAAACTAAAGCAATCTGGTTTTTCAAGATCATTTAACCAAAAATGAACTCCAAAACTGGTAAGAGTCTCATTTGTTCTTATTTGTAAATATGATGACAAACTATCTAGAAGCTTAGTTCTATTAGATGCTAGGAAGCTTATCATGAAATTTATATTGTCGAAATAAGAACATTGAATTTAACTTTTAGGGTCTGATTAAAAAAAATTCAATTCATATGATTAAGATTTTGAGAAGCAATCCACGTCATTAGCAGCCTCAGCCTGATCACCGCCATCATGTTCCTGCTGTCTTTTTTTTTTGTTCACCTTCCTCCGCTGCATCATTTGGTGGGTGAGTAAACACTCGTCGTTGGACGGAGGGTGACGATGGTGGAGGGAGGAGAAGAGGAGCAAATTGCTGGGCACACCAAATTGGGGAGATTAGCAAAAAGTTTGTCATTCCCTGCTAGAAACCTACCCAATGCATAGTCCAAATCCAACTTGAATCTTGGAGTGAGCACTGCCACTGACTTGGGCCGCAACTATAACCAGGAAACCACGGTGGAGCCCCATTAGCAGATCTTCAATGGCCCTAACCGTGACATTAATAGCTTACATCTAAACCCGAATTTGATGGATCTTTGGTTGGGGCTGGCCCAAAAGTCCATTGATTAGCATCACTGATCCTGCAATCTGGGGCGACGACTCATGAATCAAAGCCATACTGCTCCGCATCGCCAACACAACCTCTTTGACGTGGACCCGTACATTCTTGTGACCTTCAATTGTAGCTAGGCCGAGGTTGATAACCCACAATGCCCACTCAAGTAATTGCAAAGCCCAATTTAAGAGATTGATGTCGTGAATGATTCCAGCCCTTGCGCCGCCACGATTGTTCATTGTTTTCTTTTTTCCTTTCCCTTTCTTTATTAGCAACAGTATTTGAGATTCCTCCTTTATATTGTGACCCGGATGGGCTTACTCCCTCTTTGGTATCCACGCTTGAGGCTGTTGGGATTAAGATTTTTGAGTAGGCTTGTGATCTGATCTATCCAAAAAAACTTGTCCCTCCTGTATATTCCAAACCTTATCTTGAATGACGGTTCTAGTTGGATCTTTATAGTAGTGTTTATCTAATCAGTTAGTTTCTTACAAAAGAATTTATGCTCAATAATCCTTAGATTTACATCTAAGGGTAGAAAACAAAACACCTCAACTTAATAATAATTCTCTTTGTCATTTGATTTACATCCGATGGTGGCTGAATATTATTTTCTTGGTCAATAACCGATTAGGTGAATATTTTTGTGAACCTCTAAATTTGATATTTGGGACCTCTCTTACTTATTACACATCCAATTTACTTTTTCTAATACTTAAAAAGCTAAGTATACCTTCCTAATTTTACCAAAACACCCTTAAACAATTAATTTGTATTTTCTACAATTTTTTGTTTTTTTTTTATCTCTATCAATTCAACCACGAAGAAGTTATGAATCAACGTAATAAAGGAGAAAGTCCTAATAAGATGAGAGGGCCTCCAACACTTGCGGAGAGACCCAGGAAGGAGAACCGCACGGTTCGTGTTGGCGGTGGGGAGTTTTGTTCTCTCCAGACCAAGCAGTGGCGGGACGACGGCGGCGTAGGCTTGGAAAGACTGAGGTTTCTTCTGCAATGACGTTGGGGCCCCGGCCAAGTTTTTCGCAGGCTCTTGTTGAAGCATTTCTCAACTGAGGGTGTGCTGGTGAATGATGTATGGCTGATCGGGTAGTGGCGGCGACATTGGGGTTGGTGCCTGCAGTTCTGGGGGCGTTTAGGCTCTGCGTCGTCGTGGAGGTGTGGTTTGTCTCATTCAATGGTGTCAGGATGGGACTCCCTTGGCTTAGGTCGTGGTGACGAAGGTGCGTCGTCCTTTGTGGTGCCAACAAGGGTTTCGAGGTGGGTCTCGGCAACGCCGGCGGTGATTGGGCTAGTGGCTGACACTAGATAGAGGATGGAGGTCTGGGTGGCGAAAGGTGGTCAGGAGGAAGTGCTGGGAAGATCGGCTAGAAACCCTAGTTTTGAACTAGGGTTGACCACCTGTTGGACTGGGCAGCTTTCTGGGTCGCAGCTGCTTGGGCCTAGGACAGGATTGGGCCGAAGGCAGGAACTGGGATTGGGCTGTGTTCTGGGCCGAAGCTGACTGGTCCTAGGGCAGGGATTGGGCCAAAGGCAGGAATTGGGACTATTTGGCTCAAATCTGGAAATTGGGGACTACAGATTCTCAAGAAAAGCTCGAGGAGCAACCTGATGCCGAGGTTGTTGGCTACTAAGGAGGCTGTAGAGGGTACTGGTTCCAACCCTACGGGGAAGGGACTCGCGCTTTCTTAAGCCTCACAAGTTTCTAGACATTATAGACTCAAGCCTTTTGAAGTAGGGGTAATTTCTATAGGTGTTTCTAAGACGTTTCTAGTTGATATTTGTATCACAATTGCGTGACTGGTAAATTAGACTAGATGAATATTTCTTCCTTAGAGAGTGAGACTACTCCTTCTTAGTTTAGACTTGCTGTTCAGCGAGCGTCTCTTTGGATCTTAATAAGTTTAGAGTGGCTTAGATAGGTTATCTAGTTTGTCCCGGGTTTTCTTATATAAGTTTTGTTAGACTCTGGCCTGTTTCTTATGGCTTTGATATCTAATAAAATCAAATCCTTTCAAATAAAAAAAAATAAAAAAATCAACCACAAAGAATTTTGTAAGAAAGTTGCCTGCATATTTGGTGTACTTTTAGTGGCGGAACCAGAAAGTGATTTTTGGAGGGGCCGAACAAGTAGACAATTATAAAAAAAAAATTGTTAATCCAGATTATAGTTTTTTGTTTGTTTTGTAGTATGGATGGTTCTAGAAAGAGAAATTTTAAAGACACAACCCTAATCACTTAATACACATTCCTATTATTTTATATTTCAAATTAGATTTTGTCTGAAAAGGTTAAGTGACCAAAATAAACATTTATGAATTAGAAGAAGAAAAAAATAGTCATATCTTCCTTATATTATTCTATTTATGTATAAATAGTTAGATAAACACAACAAATTTCTATACATGGTCTCCCAATTTAATACAAGAATAAAGTTAGAAACTATCTAATTTAATTTTTCCTTAAATAAATTGTAATTAAATGAGGTTAGAAGCTATAATATTTAGAATTTCAAAATCAATGACATTAAAAGTTTTTAAAACATATATCGTTCTCCCATTTTTTAGTTAATTTCATTTTTTGTTCTAAGAGTTATGATTAATCAATTTATTTTCTAATATAAAACATCACGGGTGAAAAAACTTTGTAATTGTTAATTTGTTTGGCCCCCTAATGATAACTTTGGAGAAATTACTGATATAATTTTGGTTGAATGTTGAACTCATAATTTTATACTTGATCAAGATGGTGTTTGGTGCATGAGAATTCAAATAATACAAAACCTATTTATATGCGTCTATTTAACGGGAACAATAATAAATCTATATGGATTTCTCAATAACTAACACAAATAATGTCATTTACAAAACGTCAATATACTAGAATATACTAATCATATTAAATAGTAGCCTTAATATAGTCAAATAATAGGATATTAAATACTAATATATCTTCAACATCTCCTTCCATTGTAGTTGCCTTATCTGGCCGTGCAAGGAAATCAATAGGCAAGATATAAACCATATTCACCTCAGCTTTTCTTACCTCACCTAACCCATGAATGTTTGACTCTGCAGCTCCTTCGAAAACCTGACCCTCAGCAAAATCCTCATTGTGGTTGTCACCCTCTTGTCACCCTCTTGGTCTTCAACATCAATCATTGCTTGTTCATCTTCGATTTCAAATTTCTCACCCTGAATTTGGGGTACACAGTGGGTTTTCAACCTCGGCCGCATGAAAGGTGCTCCTTGCTGAATCTCATTGAAGTCTGTGACCATATCCGATGCTGGTAGCGTGAACACGATAGTAAAAGGTTCCATCAAGCGTCGAAAACCATATGAGATGAACTAGAATCCACTAGCAATTACGAACACAACCGTAAAAAACATAGAGAAATTTCTCTAATATTTGGTTTTTTTTATTGATAACTTGAATGAAAATTACAATCTAAGAGGTGTTTTAGAGCATCTTTAGAAATGCTAGCCATTTTTCAGTCAAATTTGAGCTAAAATAGCTAAAAAGTCATTTTAATTAGCCACTTTAGAATTACGTCTGCATCACTGCTCTCTATTTTAGCTAGTTTTGAATTATATTATTTTTTAAATGATTATTAAATAGTTTAAATGTATTTATAAATTACATAAAATAAATTAAAAGGAATGTTTTAAATTATAGATAGCCTCATCCCGCTCTCTATACTTAGGAGCAAGATAGCTAGAAGTTATAATAGAGAGCCACTTAGGAGTCTGATGCAGCTGCTAAAATAGATAAAAAGCTAACCATGCTCTCCAAAATAGCTACGGAGTCACAATAGAGAGTTTGCTAAAGATGCTCTTATATGGGGCACATAGCATAAACCTAATACAATTAGAAAACATAAAGAACAATTTATTGTAGACTAAAATTAGGAAACCTAATTAAACTTGATTAAATAAAAATCGAAAATAGAATCCTAGATACTAAAGAATATTACGCTTGGAATCCCAATCAAGATTTTGCTCGAGAATCCCAATATATCCAAAAGAGTAATTTACTAATTTATGATTAATTCCATCATTAAGAAACCTATTTGAATACCAATTTTCAATATTCAAATTATTCTTCTTAATGTGAAGACGCTTCTTTCTTTTCGAGATTTTTTGTTGAAATTGGCTAAAATCTCATCCTACATCAGTCTCCTCCACTTGAAAAAAACTCGACCTCGAGTTCCTCTTGTATGTAGCTCGATTATTAGTAGAAATAAAACTTGATAAGCCATCAACTTTAATATTCTCAAAATTAAAAGATATCACCATGAATCCAATACCGTAGACAAGTTTAGAATAAGCATCTTGAAACTTGAACTCCTCCACTTGAAAAGGAATGGGCATTGACTTCTCCTTGGGTTGATCTTGAACACAATTAGGCATGCATGACGTGGATATCAATGTGATGAATGAATCAGCTTCCTTGTCTTTAATGAGTTTCTCTTCAATCTTCAAAGTGACTTCTTCATGTTCCGTTTCACACACCTCAGGATGGTTATTCTTGATGTTCTTCCAGGCTTGATTTTAATTTTGTACGACTCCCACCTAAATAAATATATGTTGTCTTTGCAATAATCACCTTTAACGCTTTCATGCCATGGTCTTCCAAAAAGCACATCAGTGTCGTCCATGTCAATCACATGACAAGTAATCTCTTCTTTATAAAATTTTCCCATAGAGACAAGAACTTTACAAACCTCTGTTACTTGTTCATATTCATCCTCCCCAAATGGAATCCAGTATGGATCACTCAACTTCACTGTCGGAAATTGAAAATAACCCACAATTTTGTTTGCTACAAAGTTCTCTTGTAGACCACTGTCAATTATTACCGAGCATTTATTGTCGTTGATGATACATGTAGTTCAGAAGTCGTCATAATCCGGCATTGTGAATATCCAACGTTCCATGTTTTTTTTTTTTTTTTTTTTTTTTTTTTTTTTTTTTTTTTTTTNNNTTGGATTGATCAGGTTGTCCTAGGGCAAATCCCTTGGCATGTTCCTCTTCAACAAAACTTTCTTTGACAGATACTCTACGACCAGCGTCGTTGAGGTTGGTGGTAGTGAAATTCTCCCTTGGATCGTCGTCTGCTAAGGAGCGGGCAATACCCGTGTTGAGACCAATTTCTACTATTTAGTACATTTCTCTCTACATTTTGCTTAGTTATTTCCTTAACAATGTCATTTCTAACTTGTTTTATGTTTTTAGGTAGTTTTGAGTCTAGAAATGGAAGGCAAGGAGTTATTTGAGTAGAAATGAGAAGAAATGAAGAAATGAAGTTTTCCCAGTTCTACCAGGAAAAGGAATCGCAGTTGAAGTAGGAATCCTAATGTAACTAGGAGTGAGCTTGGAAAAATGATGTTCGGAAATGAAGAAATGACAGAGTCCCAGTTGGACTAGGAAACCTGAAGATATTAGGAGTCCTGATGCTGCTAGAAGACCTGATGAGACTAGGAGATGTTGTGTTTTAAAGATGACTTAAGATAGTTCAAGATTGTTCCAAAATAATGAAGGAATTTCGGCAATATATGAAATGGATTTCGAATTGGCCCAGTTGGGAGAGTGTGGCCCAAAGTTTGAAGCATGTGACTTGTACATGAGTCTCTAGATCCTTCTTGACGTCTCATGGCCTATTAGGTTGCTCTTTGCCGTGACATATGAAGAAGAATATCAAGGATTTTCGGCAAAGTATATATTATTGGATATTCTTGGATTTTCTATGGAATTTTTGAAGAGAAAATAGAGGAATAAGTATTGGATTTTGAAGAGACATACAAGGAGGCCGAAATAGAGTCTAAGTACATAGAAGATTTTGGCAAAAGAAGGTTACTTGTTCTCCAATTTTCATACAATTTTCTTATTAGCCGAAGTAATGCAATTCAAGAGAAATTCAAGGGAACCCTAGCCCTTGCCATTCACTATATATAGGGAGGT
Organism: Rosa x damascena; assembly: GCA_001662545.1. Taxonomy (NCBI): domain Eukaryota; kingdom Viridiplantae; phylum Streptophyta; class Magnoliopsida; order Rosales; family Rosaceae; genus Rosa; species Rosa x damascena. Next base: position 55,308 of record LYNE01000329.1, on the reverse strand, counting down.
TTGTGAAGCTCTTCTAGACACCACAAAATTTAGAATCAAAAGCCACAAACACTTCCCCTTCTCTTCCAAGTTTCGGCAACTTCAAGGAAATCCAAAGTTCAAGGTCATGAAGCATCCATCCTCTCCATTCAAGCATCCTTGCGTGATCCTCATCCATTCCACCACCTTTTGAAGCTTCTTGTGTCCTTGAAGACCAAAAAGTGTAACCATGAACACAACTCTATGTTTTCGGTTTTGTACAAGAAAGTTATTTCGGGTTTCTATGAATTTTGATTTTAATTTTGTGTTTTGGTTCTTTAATTTGCGATTTCTTGTGATGATGAAGTGTTGATTTTAGTTATGTGATTTTTGAATAATATGAAGCATGTTTTAGGTTGTAGGTTTTTGAATTGAAAAATGCGATTTAAATATGTTCTTGCATACTTGTTAATTTCGAGCTTCAATCCCAACTTTTATGTGTTAATTGATCTTTGGATGCATATTAACAATGAGTCTTGCATGCTTGATTAGTGTTCTAACTTGTGTTCTTGACTTGAATTGATCAAACTTCCATGATTCTTAATGCGTTGAAAATGTTTTTGTTAGTGATTAGCTACCACTAGTAATTGCATGATTAATAAGGTTAACTATGGTGCGTTCATCTAGTTAATTTAATTAAGGGAAGTAAAAAGAACTTTGTATGCGTTCATCTTTGTTCTTGATTGATTATATGCTTAAACATATTTTGATTTGTGATTTGATGTTTGAAACATTGCCAACGTGTTAATAGTAGTTAGTCCTATCTAAATTCGTTCCATCCATTTATCTCTACTTGATTCTTTGTTTTGATGTGTCACATATGTATATATTTACTTAGTTATTAAATTAGAAAATAAAAATCCTAAATCCCCTTCTTGTATTTTTTGTAAATAATATGTACATATATTCTTTAATTTATTTTACTAACGTTTTATTTTTCAGGAATTAATTAGGCCCTAATGCCCGGTTGAGAACGATCCCTACTTATTCTTACTACATTGATAGAGTTTTAAATTGAGCACTAATTTTGTGCAGGTCAACCCGCTCTGATACCAAATGATGCAGGAAGCGTGAACACGATAGTAAAAGGCTCCGTCAAGCTTTGAAAACCATATGAGATGAGCTAGAATCCACTAGCAATTACAGACACAACCGTAAGAAAAATAGAGAAATTTCTCTAATATTTGGTTTTTTTATTGATAACTTGAATGAAAATTACAATCTAAGAGGTGCCTTATATAGGGCACATAGCATAAACCTAATACAATTAGAAAACATAAAGAACAATTTATTGTAGACTAAAACTAGGAAACCTAATTAAACTTGATTAAATAAAAATCGGAAATAGAATCCTACATACTAAAGAATATTAGGCTTGGAATCCCAATCAAGATTTTACTCGAGTATCCCGATATATCTAAAAAATTAATTTATGATTAATTCCATCATTAAGAAGCTTATTTGAATACCAAATTTCAGTATTCAAATTATTCTTCTTAATGTGAAGACGTTTCTTTCTTTTTTAGATTTTTTGTTGAAATTGCCTAAAATCTCGTCCTACATCAGAGTTCTTGGTTTTCATCCTACTCTTTGTCTTGTTCTTGAGGATATTAAGCTAAAGGTCATCGATACCTCCTCAAAGGTTGGGTTCTAGACTTTCTAGACTACTATAGACTACTGAAGACGGGTCCAAAGTTCTTAGTCATAGGCTGCTTTTTAGTTTTTACACCAGTGATATCATGTATTTTGGTCATATGAGATTATGCAGTGGTGACAGTTTTGTTTGTGTAATTTATGTTGAAGTGCGAGAATTATTTCAAAAACAGTGACTCGATATAAAGTAAAACCATGAATTTGCACGACCTCTATCTGTAAAACTCAAACACAAGATTTTAGGAAAGGAACAATACCCGTTAACGCCCTCTTGGAGTTCTGGGCCAACCGGATTAGGCTAATTAGCCGCGCCACCATCATCAACCGCTATGCCACCATAATCAGCAACCACGTCTTAGGCTCCTGGGTCAACCGCAAGAAAAATGTTCATTGCCAGTTTAAATTTCCCCAATGCCCTATGTCGATACCCCAATCCAAACTGAATTTGTGTATCTGCTACCTCATTGACCCAAGCCCCAGCATTGACCTAAGCCTCAATCACTGTCAAGAGGCTAGAATGGATCCACTATGTCGACCTTTGAATCATGTCAATTGCTAACCTAATTACCCCCATCTGAACAACAAACTATTGAATATGTGGCTGGGACTCCATGATTCCATTCATTTGTTGCATTTCTTCCCAGATTTGAACCCACCGCCAATTAATATTAGTCAGATTTTGCTGGATTGCTGTAACAACTTCTGTGACATGATTCCCAAGGTTTTGTTGTTGTACCGCCACTTCTAGCACAACAATCCTGGCGGTGATCGGCACCCACGCGTCCTACAGTGACTGCATTCCGACGTTTAAGTCGTTGAGGCCTCCGTGAAAGACTGGATTTTCTCCAACGCCGCCATCGCCACCTTCATGAGCGCCGTCGTTCATTCCACCACCTTCATGAGCGCCGCCTTTCATTTTGCATATTTTAGATCTTCTTTTCTTTCTTTCTTCTGGGAAACCCTAGGTCATTAATGTCTTTTTATTGAGACCCGGATGGGCTTTTACTCTTTTGACGAGTTATCCATGGGCAACAATAAAAAGAGGCCCATGAACAACTTTCATCTTTTTTAATACCCAAAGAACTTCAATTTTTCTAAAAACTAAATTAAGTCACATCCATCGAAAATTATTAGTCATAAAATTTACTAGCGTATAAGCCCGTGCTATGCTGCGGGTTGTTTTTCATCGTGAGTTCAAAGTAATGTTACTGGATATGATATATAATTGAAGCTGTTTTGTGTATGTATACATTTAAAAGTTAATGCATGTTTAAATGAAATATCGCTCTGGATGAGCTACTATCATGTTACCGAATTTGAAATATTGTTGCACTAAATGCCTCCTATATAGTTGGAGAAGACCTTTTGGTATCTCATATATATTGTATCAAATTTCTACAGTAAATTGAGGCATATAATGTCATGAACCAGAAGTTCATTGAATCAAATACACTATTTTGGCATATGAAGTTGCGTCATCTTTTGTCTACCATGTTGCGTGGAATCATTTACAAGTTTTGATGACTACTAATCTTACTCACAAGCAAATTATTTATTTACCATATATTTGTGAGTTTTCACTTTAATGAGACAATCGTCCTACCATGAGGGGGAGAAAAATTGTTCCTGAAGAACGACATGAATTGGTATGAGATATTTATCCACTGTCTCATTTTGATTGTGGAAAATATCTAAGCTAGTGATTTGATTAAAGATAGTGACAAAATTATATGCTAAATGTAAAGGCATCTTCTTGGATTAAAGTCCATGAGACCAACCATATTAATACAAACAATGTGGACTCCATTTGATTTGTGAGATGCAAGTGTATCCAATTGACATGGTTCTCCTGAAGAGAATGTCATTAAACAATATCACAGCCCCTAATATGGCTACACATACAAAGGATGTAGGTATGCCATTAGGAAATGATGTCTTGGTGATACAATAATAAATCAATATGGTTGATGCTAATGAACAAAGCATGTTTTGACCTAAATCTTGGTTTGGGTTAGCCACCAACCAATGAACATCTTCACTCCAAAGAAAGTGATAGATTTTTGAACGCATCTTTTGAGCATGGTCAAATAAGACAGTCTTCTCGTTGTTAGGGGAAGGAAAGACTATTGTCATTTGAATAACGGCGTGAATTTGTGTGGATTATATCCACTAGATCTAAAAGTTTTAACCTCCCAAAAAGGGAAGATCATACAAGCCCTGTAGTGCTCTATATGAGATTATAAGTAAAAAGATCCACATTCGCTACATAATTCACTTATGAGAGATGATTGTCCTGGAAGTGACAATGTATGCCCCAGAAGTGACATGGGTACCCATTATCAATAAGCTTATTATAGCTAATGCATGCATAGAAGAATGTGTGGGATCTATGATCAATGATCATCGACGATAATTTACATTTGGTAGCTACCAAAAATCATTAAGGGATGTATTTATGCTATACCACGTTCATTATGAATGTTGACAAAGTAAATTATTGGCCAAATTGGAAAGAGGCAATTTCAATGAAATTGAATATTTAAAACGTGATGAAATACTTGGACCTGGTAGGAGCACAAAGCGTGACGTTTTTAATATGTATATTTTCCCTTACTTGGCTAAGTTATTCTCTTAAAATTACTAACTCTAACATAGTTTCTGTTTTTAGGTACAAAAGGTCGGAAATGGAGAAATTAAAGAGGTGAAAGAGAGCATAAACGAGCGTAAATGAAGGATGAGTCATTTTAGAAACTTTCCTCTTTCATTTTAGGAAATATTTCCTATTTTGTTTTAAGGAACTTTCTTCCTTTGAACTTTCCTATTTCTGATTTTCTTGTTTTAAAAAGAGTTCATCCCATTGAAAACTCTTGAGTGATGAAATCAAGGAAACTTGAAGGATACAAAGACTTGCATAAATAAGGAGGAATTGAAGGAGTTTTCATCACATAAATTCTTCTTATTTCGTGGAGATAAAAAGGGAGTGTTTATAATCAATATTTATTCCTAATTATCTTATTTTTTATTGATTATAAACTCTAATTAATTTATGATTTTCTTGATTATAGGAGTTCATTGTGTGCACAACTCTTGGAAGAAGAAATTAGTGCAATTCAAAGGAGAGGAATAAGGGATGTATCTGGTCACTATTCAAGGAAAAGAAGGAGCATTGCATGATTAACTCCAGAGATATCCAAGGAATATATCAAGGGAAAAGAGCTCAGAAATTTTAAAACTTTGTCAAGAGAAAATCAAGGAAATTTGGAGGAGAAATCACCTCTAGATGAATGACCATGATTGCATCACAAGAGAGGAGGATTCCTCTATAAATAGCAGCCATTATCAACCCCAAGAGTATCACTTCCTAGCCAAAAATTAATTTGAGACTCTGCCCAATTCACCCCTCAAACCTCCATCTCCTACAAGATCGTGACCATCATCCTTCCATCAATCTACGAAGTTCTTAGGCGCTGAGTCAAGGACTCTCCACCACCATAGCAGAGACGAGTTCATCACCTTGTTGCTAAGCCACTGAGGAAAGCTTCAAAGTGTAACTATGACTCTACTTACAATTTTTGTTTTGGTTTTGTGTGTTTGGATTTGCAAGTTGTGTAATTGGAGACATGAAATTTTCAAAATATTTTTATTAATATTTTTGATTTTCAGTTTATTATTGAGTTAATTTCCAGAATTCTTTGATGATACACGTTACAATCTTGTGCCCTTTTATGTGTTTAGGTAATTTTCAGAGTTAGGTTAATAAATTTGCATGCTAGAATAACGGTGAGAGTTCTTGTGTGTTTGCTTAATTTGCCAAGAGTGATTGTTATTTGTTAAGACGCTGAGTTAAACAAGTAGTAATTAGTTCTAAAGAGTGGTAAAAATCATGCTTTAATGATTAAACAATTTTAGAAATTACGTGTTAATTGCTATATATAATGGTTAATTTGCACGTGTGAGTTGACTCGAGAATTAGATTATACTACTGATTGAGAGAATTACGCTGAGTGTTTTCGAAAATTAGTTGTATTGGGCTTGGTAAGACTTTTTTGATCCAAGCCCACATTAGAACGAATCAAATAAATGGATTGGACCGTGACATCTTTTCATTTGGACTCTTATCTAGGCATTTAAGATGGGCACGATTTTGTAGCTTGTTGAAATGAATTTTCTGTTTTTACACTTAGTAATTTCCAAGTGGTAATGGTCTAGGTTACGGAAGTCGATCATTGTAGATAGTTTTATTTGTTTCATTTTTATTTTAAGTAGATTAGGAACCAGATTTCAAAACCCTCCATTTTATTCTTTTATTTGTCAGTTGACCTTTTTGTGTAGGTGTACCCTACAATCCCCGGACTGAACGATCCCTGCTTATCCTATACTGACAACTACATTTTGCAGGATTAAATTGTGAGGCTATTTTAGCCGCATCAAGACCTTTAACCCTACATGGTACAAAAGGGTATTTGTCAAAAGTGAAGATAAATCACTATGACACAATGTCTATTTATAGAGACGAGATTATGAATATCTTCCCTTATATGAATGACAATTTTCGGTAAGTACAGTGTCACATATAGCCATTGTATTGACGAGAGATTTATAGCATGTTGTCATAGTATATTATGAAGATCTTAAAGACATATTGCTAAAGCAAAATCTCAAAAGTAAAGTGTCATTATAAGCGTATTGCTTATCAAACCCTTGAGCGATTCAAATGCAAGTCCATGAATGATTGAAAGAGCCTGATGCTCACTCATGGAATCAAAGAGTCAAAATTAAGCTAGCTCATAAGTACTCATTCTGTTATAGTTAACGCGACCTAAATTGCCTCAGTGAGTACTATGACAAGACTACGAGATCGAATTTGAATTATGATTATAATGTTGCAACATATTCTAACTTTCGCAAAGTTATGAATTATTTAGGGCATGAGACATATCAATACATAAAGATATTGATGTGTATGGCTAGGTATGCCATGATGATTTTTCAATGTTTTAAACTATACAAAGTTAAATGTGTCAATTTCTTTATATAGTTTGAAATTGTCAATTTCTTTATATAGTTTAAATGTGTCAATTTCTTTATATATATATAAGAATTTGTCAGAAAGAAATTAGCGAACATCGACATTTCGTACAACAATCTGGAAGCATTCAAAATCTCCAAATCTAAAAATCAACCAAGATGTGATATAGACAACCAATATAGAGATGTAAGCCATAGTGGTATAAAGAAAATTAGTCAAAGATAACAGATAGAGGTAGACATAAATAAAGACGATTGCCCAGAGCTCAAAAACTATTTTGGAAAGCCTAGTGCTAATCAGACAGAAGCACGCAAAATCTGGTTGTAATTTAAATAGTCATCAACTTCCAAATCTTATACAACATTCCAAATTTGAAATAGGATAGAACATCAGCAGCTCTTTCTACCTTCTCAATTTTCCTCCACTGTAACTTTCAGCTCTCATTTTGGCTGCCTCGATGAGTCTTCTACCAATGACTTCTGAGCAATCACAACGTCAAAAAAATTAACCTCAATCAACTTGACATAACATTAACCTATGCAGTCCAAAATAGAGACAAAATAGCAAATCGCAACGTCAAAAAAAATGGAAGAAACAGAACCCTCAAAACCTGCATATACTATAGAGGACCCCAAAAGCATTGTCAAAGTCATAGTCCCCAGTTGATAGTCTGATGAAGTTATGAAGAGAAAGACAAAGAAAAGTTCAACTTAAAAATGAATTAAAATTATAATAAGGGCTAAATACAAATTACTACCCTGTGGTTTAGGTCCAAAATCAATTCAGTCTCTGAACTTCTAATTTCATCAAAAACACCCCTGCACTTTCAATTTTGATCTAATAGGTTCAATTTGTTAGTTTTCTGACAATTGAGTTATTTAACTTGTCAATGTGGCTCATATATGGCCTATGTTTTATGATGTAGTGTCGAGGTGGTCTGCATAGTCAATTTAGGAGTGAGTCCTACTAATAAAAATAAATAATTTTTCAACAAATAATCCAACTATAACTTGAACCCATAACAGAATATTAACGAATTGGACTTATTAGAACAAAATTGAAAGTGCAGGGGTGTTTTTGATGAAATTAGAAGTCCAGGGACTAAATTGATTTTGGACCTAAACCACAGGGTATTAACTAGTATTTAGCCCTTATAATAACGCCTTGGAGCATGAACAAATGTTTGTCTAGTGATGAAATCAGATATTGAAGATGAACCAACCTTTTTGCTCTATTAATGGCTTGATCAGTCTCATCCATCATTTGGTGTCCATGATCAATAATTTGTTGATTTGTCATACCTGCAAAATTTGAAGATAATATTCAGTTCCGAATAATAAATGAACCTGAAATACCCATAATTTCAGTTAACCGCAAATGAATTTTGAGGAGGCTAACCTGAGAGGAGGTTCCAATAACATGCATGAGAGCCTTTGGATTGATCAATATCTTGACGTCTTTATCCTGAATCAACTCATCGAACAAAATGATTCAAAACCTCTGTTCTCAATCCCCACAATAGAAAGACATTGTCATTGAGCTAGCTAGGTTCCTTTGTGGCTTTGTTTATGCCATTTCTGCTATTATTCAATTCCAATTACAGATCTAATAATTTTTGTTGGAGAGAAATAATATAAGATTCTTGAAAGCCAACAAATAATTCTGTCAAGTAACAAAGAAATTGAACTTTGTAAGATCATTATTAAACATCTAGAATGTAGATAATTTCTTCCTTATATCTAAATCTTGTGCATAAAAGTTATCACTATTTGTTGTTGTTGAAGGAATAATTTGAAATCTCTTCTAGTTTTATTTTTTAGTCATGATTTGTAGTATACATATCGACATGTATTAGATGCATCTGGAAATATATATATGTGATAATGTTTTTGATAGGAACAACTGCATAGACATATACGCCCTTGTTGAAGGAAGTCGACATCATGTGTGCCTCTTCAAACTAGGGTTTAGTTCTAGAGTTCTAATAGGAGAAGGTTCTAGATTTCTTAGTTATGTTTGGATTTTATTACCTTTCTTGTACTCTGTAAATTCCCTATATAAAGGGCTCATATTATCAATAATAAGACATAATTCTCTCTGCAATTCCATTTTTACTACAACACGTTATCAGCACGAGCCCTAACCCTAGCCTAAAAGAAAAAGAAAAAGAACAAAACACTAAACTCCCCTCACCAAAACTACTGCAAGATGCTCCCCGCGCTGCAGCCTAGAGCCTGTGCTAGCCTCTTGTACACCTGCTCCCTGTGCTGCAGTCCTGCCCCTGTAGCCTAAGCACCGCGCTGCCCCAGTAGCTTTCATGCGCACCTATGTGCTCGTCCACCTCCCAAGACCTGCAGCCCTACAGCCTGCACCCCGCGTGCAACTGTAGCCTCCTGCCGAAAGCTCCCGTACTTTAGCTAGCAAAGCTACCGATCGGCAGCACCCGCAAACTGCTTCCTGCATCACCACCGAGCCATTAGCCACAACCAGGATTGTAAACAAGTTACAATCCTAGATTAGGATCGAACAGCCACTACAATCCTAGCTTAGGATTGAAGCAGCATCTACAATCCTAACCCAAGATCGATAGCACGTCTGCAATCCTGTCACGGTTTCAAGCCCTGCATCCCACTGCCGCAAGTCCTGCTACTGCCCTACTCTAAGCCTGCTGCTGCCAATTGTTGCTACTGCTGTCCTAACACGCCTGCTCCAACACACGCGTGTTCTCAAGCCCCGAATCATCAAGATGTCGAATGAACCAAGACTCAACTTTCCCATGCTTAACTCAACAGGCTCGGATTACCATAGATGGGTAACCGATGTTGAGAACCACCTCACTTCAAAGGGAATATTACCCATAATCCAGGAACTTAACCTGGATCATGTGTTCACACGAACACCTACAAAGCATGCTCAAGCAGTTATCTTGATGCGATGTCATATGGACAAAGCACTCAGATTGGAGTACATGTGCAAGAGATCTATGGGTAGCGCTAAAAGAGAGCTTTGGCAATGTCCAAGATTCCCTCCTCCCTGACTTGAGGTTCAATGGAACAATCTGCGCTTCGCTAACTTCAAGTTCATAGCTGAATATAATTCAGAAGCTCTTCGCCTACAATCCATGTTGAGATTTTGTGGACAACTTGTCACAGAGCAAGAGCTAATTGAGAAAACTCTCTCCACCTTCCTCGTTTCAGCAACTGTGGTCTCAAAGCAATATCGTACCGAGGTCAATGTTGGACGGATCATGAGGTTTCATCAGCTTATCAATGTTAAGTTTGTAGCTGAGAAACATGATAACATACTCGTGAGGAATTATAATTTAAGGCCCATTGGAACTTAGAGCATTCATGAGGCGAATTATAATGCACCTAAAGAAGGGCGCAAGGAGCAGAACCCTAAGAATAAGGGACATGAGGGACGTATGGGTCCATATAACCGCCCTGACAAGGAAGGAAACCGCAAGTTTGGTACGGATACACGTGGTGGCAATACCACAAGTGGGAGAGGTGGTCGTGGTATCCCTGGCCGTGGTGGTGGCGCCAACCCTCCTAGAGAACGTCTACAACGTGCACCTCAATTCAAGGAAGGCAACCACAATAATGTGTGTCATCGATGTGGATCAAGTGAGCATTGGTTCAAGCAATACAAAGCAAGCAAGCAACTAGCTACAAGATACAGGGCATACAAGGACCTAAGGGAGTAAGAGGTTTACCTTGCAGAAGAAGAAGAAAATGATGAAGATGTCAATCTCACCATAGAGGACTTCAAAGCTGAAGATGAAGTGCACAAGGATGCCGCAGACTTTGATTAGAATAGTTCTTTTTATTTTCCAAGAATAATGTAATGGCAATATGTCTTAGTCAATAAATGACAATTGTATTAACTCTTTCTCATGTGGTGCATCCAATAAAGTACGATGTCTAGGAAAGAAATTGAGATTAGTGGTACTTAAGAGAGCCTCGCTCCACCAACATCTCTCTCTACTTTCCTGGTCATGTTTGATCGGAGTTACCAAACAAATTGAGTGACTACAATTTGTCTAAGTTTGATTTTTTTATTTTGGATTAGACTTTGGAAACTTTAATGTAATCATTGGCTATTTTTATTAATAAAGTGTTGTATTATTATTCAATGTCTGGACATGTTTTAATTCCGAACTTTATTGTATGTTTCCTGGAGAGTTGGAATGCCTTGTTGATAGTGGCATGATTATAAGCATTTATATGCGTGTAATTATATCTAAAACACTAGAATTAAGCTAATTCTCATGTCAATTAATATGTAATTAATCCATTTTTATTTACTTTGTAGAAAATAAGCGGAATTACGAAAACGAGAGAAAATGGTGCGAAATTGGAGCAAATTGGAGTTTCCGACAAAAGGACGAAATAGTCAATGCGGGTCAACCGTGGTTAATGCCATCAAGGGAGTGGAATTCAATTATCTCTGATAACATATGCGGAAGTGCATTGAGAAAAGAGAAGAAAGCAAAAAGAAGGAAGAAGAAAAGAAAAGAAAAAAAGAAAAGACAAGAAAAAGAGAAGAGAAAAAAAAAAAATTAAATTAAATTACTTTGCTGACGTCATGATGACGTCAGCATCAGAATTCTGCCCCTTCCCCCCTCCCACGTGCTGCCTCTCTCTTTTCTTTTATTAATATTATTTTTT
>LYNE01000329.1:7161-25164 GCA_001662545.1 Rosa x damascena | reverse complement strand
AATGAAAGACTAATTCATTGATGGAAAATCATTACAATCAGAGATTAGAGTAGCCTCCACAGACGGAGGAATATAGGAAAAAAGATCTAGCTGATAGTCAACATGCTTGGCCTCTTGAGCCAAGAGGTGAGCCACATTATTAGCCTGTCTACCCACCTTGAGGACTTTAGCGTTCTGTGCATCATGCAACAAGACCCGCAAGTCTGCCAATAGAAAACCCAGTTCTGACAAATCCAAGGAAGAAGAGGATATTGCAGACACCAAATCCAGACAATCAGTCTCCACTAGCAAAGGTGTAAGGTGATTATCGATGGCCAATTGCACTCCCAAAATCAATGCTAAGAGTTCAGCATGTCGAGCAGAATGAGCAGCTGCGAAAGTATGTCGAAGCCCATAAAGAAAGGCCCCATTGTGATCTCTGAATACACCACCTAAACCCGCTCTACACGAGAGTTGATCAAAGGCTGCATCCTCATTTAATTTTACAAAGCCAACTGGAGGTTTTTGCCACTTCGGAGTCGCCCTAGCAGCCAAGGCTAGCTTAATGTGAGCTGCTTTAAACTCTTCTAGCCAACCCAAGGCCATTGGGACAATCTGTGAAGCATGCTTGAAGTCTCTCCCCCCCCCCAAATACTTTTGCATTCTTATTTCTCCAAGTAGCCCAGAGGATCATCAGGGTAGAGGCAAAAGTCTGCGGGGTGACAGATGAGAGCCAATTTGCAACAGTTGTGGGGTTCAAAACTAGAGGTAGGTTGGCCCCCTGAAACAAGCCAGTAGCATGAGGACAATCGCGGACTGCATGAATAGGAGTTTCAACTTCTTCATCACAGAGTGGGCATTGGGTATCCAAATCAATACCTCGTTCACTAAGCCTACTCCGAGTAGGAAGAATATTAGATGCTGCTTTCCATGCACAAATCTTGACATTACCTGGAACTGGAGTGGTCCACAGTCGACGATAAAGAGAAGCACTAGGGTTAGGTAGGGTAGGATCATCATTGAGAATCCGGCTCCGAGCTACATGGTAGGCTGATTTAACTGTGAACTGACCTCTTTTGTCACCACCCCATATCCACCTATCCTCATGGTTCCGAGGACTAGGAGGAATATAAAGAATCTTCTGCACAATATTAGCAGGAAATAACTCTAATAATAATGTAGAGTTCCACACTCCTGGAGCTATGAAGAGATCGGCCACTAGAGTTACTCTGTCTGTGAAATAGACTCTCAAGTCCTCATCCATCAACCATGGGTCCAACCATATATGGGTAGAAATACCATTCCCAATGTGTCGTTTGATACCAGCTCGAAGAATGTCTCTACCTTTCAGTATGCTTCTCCATGCGTAGGATGGTTGTGAGCCTAGAGGAGCATCCCAGAAATTACTATGGGAAAAGTAAAGAGCTTTGAAGAGTTGACCGATTAAAGAGTCCGGATTCTGAATCAACCTCCACCCCTGTTTTGCCAACATAGCCAAGTTGAAAGCAAAAAGGTGTCGAAAGCCCATTCCTCCCAAGCTTTTGGGTTTGCAGAGTTCATCCCAAGCACGCCAATGTATAGCCTTCTTCTCATTTGTGCTACCCCACCAGAACTGGGCACACAATTGATGGAGATCCTGAATGAGAGTCTAAGGAAGGAGATAGCAATTCATAGTATACAACGATAAAGCCTGAGCTACCACTTTAATTAGAATTTCTCTGCCTGCCACACTGAGCAACTTGGATCTCCAACCTATCAACTTTTTAGACAAGTTATCTTTAATATAAGCAAAGGTATCAGACTTAGATCTACCAACAAGAGTCGGAATTCCCAAATACTTATCATGCTTGTCTACCACTTGAACCCCAAGGACTTGGGCCATTGCATCCCTCAAATGCTGTAAAACGCTTCCACTGAAAACGACATTACTCTTTTGTAGATTCACTTGTTGCCCAGAGGCTCTTTCATAAAGATTGAGCACATTCCGGATCCGTGTGCAATACTGGGGAGTAGCATAACAGTAAAGCATGCTATCATCAGCAAACAGGAGATGACTAATAGACGGAGCACCATCACAAATGCGCAGTCCCTTCCATTGACCATTAGAAACCTCATGCGAAATAAGAGCAGACAAGCCCTCTACACATAATAAAAATAAATAGGGAGACAATGGATCACCCTACCGCAGGCCTCTCTGCGGTGTAATGTAGCCTCGAGGATTACCATTAATAAGAAAAGATAGCGTACCGTAGAAAGACAAGACATGATTAGTTTCACCCACTACTCCGCAAACCCCAATTTAAGCATGATACATTGCAAGAAACCCCATTCCAACCTATCGTAGGCTTTACTGATATCCAGCTTAAGAGCCAAAAAACCTTCTTTACCACGCCGTAATTTGTGCATGTAATGAGCTAGTTCTGATGCCACCAAAGTATTATCAGAGATAAGACGATTAGGAGCAAAAACACTCTGCTGGGGAGATATAATGTCAGACAAGAAGCTCTTGAGCCTATTAGCAATAACCTTGGACGCTATCTTATAAATAACGTTGCATAAGGCGATTGGTCGGAGATGGGACATATTCACCACTTCTTTGATCTTGGGAATGAGGACTACATAGGTATAATTCAAATCAGGGGGAATTTCAAATTGCGTTAACATCGAAATCACTGAACTACTCACTTCGTGCTCAACTAAATCCCAGTACCTCTGAAAGAAAAAAGGGGAAAGACCATCTGGACCCTGTGCTTTCGAAGGATGCATTTGGAACAGAGCAATATGAACTTCTTCCGAACTGTATGGAGCCAATAAAAGAGCATTCATCTCTGCCGAGACTCGGGGTTCAATGGTCTGGAGAACCAAGTCTTGAGCCTGCACATCTAGAAGCTGGGAACTAAAGATATTTTGAAAATACTCTAATACAACCCCATCTATACCGGCCTTGGACTCGTGCCATATCCCGTAAGCATCAAAAAGACCCTTAATCTTGTTTTTTTGGCGTCTGTTGGAAGCTCTCTTATGGAAGAACCGGGAATTCCGGTCACCATCTTTAAGCCAAATGGCTCGAGAACGTTGCCGCCAATACGTCTCATCAATGGACATCAATTCATTCAATCTCTATGAGAGTTGCAGTTTGAGAAGATTATCATTTTGGTCAAAAGGCTTTTGTAGGAGAACATCCAGTTGAGCCCTAACCCCTTCCACTTCCTCCCTTCTGCTACGAAAGACAGTTCGATCCCATGCTAGGAGGTGATCACATAGCCTTTTAACTTTGCAGCAAAGCTGAAGCATGGGGTCCCCCCCGTATGGAATACTCCACGCCTCATCCACCTGTGCCAAAAAGCCTTCATGGCTACACCACATCTCCTCAAACCTGAATTGACGCCTAAATCTGTCATGTTCAGACTGCTCCTTACATACCTCTAAAAGTAGAGGGACGTGATCCGATCGACTAAGGTGGAGATTAATCACACGTGAAGACCCAAACTCCGATAACCAGGCCGGTGTACAAGTTCCCCTGTCCAACCTTTCTTTCGTGTTCGAATCACACCAGGTATACAGTCCTCCAGCTGCAACCATATCTTGCAAATTACAATCCGACAGAGCTTCCCGAAACGATTGCATTAGACCCTGACTACGGAGCCTACCTCCTGACTTCTCACCCAACTCCAAAATCTCGTTGAAATCCCCAGCAACAACCCAAAGCTCACCCGGATTCCGGGCCAAGGATCGTAACAAGTCCCACGACAGATGACGTTGGCCTGTTTCAGGATGTCCATAAAACCCAGTGAACCTCCATTCCACTTCGTTGGGGGCTGCGACAAAAACATCAATGTAAAACCTCTCCACATCCTGAACCCTAATCGAGATGGAGTCATCCCAAAGCAAGGCAAGGCCCCCTGATCTCTCCACACGATCGAAATGAGTTATGTGAGGAAAGCCCAAAGAATGACACAGAGACTGATGTTGTTCTTTGGTGCAGTGAGTCTCACTGAGGAAAACAAGACTAGCACGATGCTTTTGAATGAGCATCTTCAGAGCATGTCTGGTGCTGCGATTAACAATACCTTGACAGTTCCAGATCAATATATTTATATGGGAAAACGAAACAAGGTGGTCGAACCACCCGCTGAAGCCGGCCAACGGCACTACAGAAAACTGGAAAACGCTAGGGCTAAACCTAGGCTCCGAAGTTTTCACTTTTTTTCTTCCAATAATCTGACTATTTTACAATAACTTGTCGATTTGTGTATACTTATCTGAATATTTAATATAATACATTAATTTAGTCTTTTATTTAGCAATGAATACATATTTTTGTCTTTAATAAATGTATTAGATTATTTTGTTGATTATATTTTTTGTTTTGTCACGATTATCAGTAACCATAGAGCAAAAATACTAAAAATATAAAAAGGTATTATTTGCTCTACTCAAATAGCACGGTTAGTAATGTGTATCCAAAGGAGGGTGACTATTAGCCAATTTTCTAGTAGTGACCTCAAAAGAGAATATTGGATCTGAGAGCTTGAGCCTGCAAATAAAAAAAAATGCATACTTGATTTTCATTGCAAAATGGCCATTTTTCCTCTGGGGATCTCATTCACAGAAAATCAATTTCCGATTTTGATAAATTTTTGCAGACATGACTCTTGAAAGAAACCTAAATTACTTGAACAATTATTTACACCACATTTTAGGTACACATACCAGTTCTAGAGTGGACGTCCACAAAAGTGAGAAATATAGACTCCATTTTCGATTACTACATCTACATGCGATTAATTTAATTTAATCATTATAAAACCATTAATTTCTTCATGTTCCTCTATAAGAGGATGATCATCCATGCTATTAACTATTGGAATCAAAATTTGTTGGTAACGAAAATAGTACTTGTACATACCTGATCTCTGCAGCTAGTTTTGTTGTGTGGGGATTGAGGGTCAACATTAGTGTAATGTATACCAACCAAGGTGTACTGTAGGATTATCAAGCTTCTCATGTCCCAGTACCGATCCTCTTAAACGAAATGAGAACGTCCCTCCTCCCCAACACTTTGCTTCCTTCATCTGTTGTCACCGCAACGTAACCCAACATACAAGACTTTCCCGGTGACGACGGTAGTTTTGGTGCTGCATATAAATATTTTTTCACCACATTTGTATGGATTACCGATCTCCAACCACCTTAGAGAATAAATGTCCCTAATTTGCATATCGGTGTTGTCCATAGTTCTTTGATTTTGGCTCAGCAATGACAGCATCTCTACTAGCTCCGGCCCTTTCACCATAGTGGATTATGTATCGACGGAGATCAATGTCCAGAGCGTACAATAGACCCAACCAATCCTTCTCGCCGCTCAGTGGCCTCCACCTTGTTGCTATGCTACCCATGAACACTTTCTTCTTTGTTTTTCTGGTTGCTTCCCCAACTTGGAAGGATTGGTGTCGGAGATTATGTGCATGCTGCCATCCAAGCTCTTGGATTTTTAGGTGATAAAATATGGCCCATAAGTAATGAATGAGATGGCATATGGTCGACCATGTCAATCTTCTTCTATTTGGGGCAGTAATGGAGTTATATGAGAATTTAAGATGCCAAGGTCCACCACTGCATTATGTAATTCTTCGGGAGTCTAGCTTATAGTTGATGGGTCAAAATCGAAACTCTTTTCTTTTGATGGGTCAAAAATTATCAAGAATACCAGCATCACAAAACGTGATATATATTGTTGATCATCAACTAAAATTCTCTTTACGTTTTTAAACTATCAAGATAAAGTTTTGGTGATGTTTTTGAGGTCTTTTCTTAATGTTTTTCACCATCAAATAATTATTTCACTTGATGCTTTTTAGCTGTCAACAATTTTTTTTTCTTAAAAAAAAAAAGAAAAAAAAAGAATTTGGTTAATACATTTCCATTACAATAATAAAAAGCTATAATTGTAAGAATAATGATCTGGAAAATTGATGGAGAGCAAAGTTTCTCTAAGAACAATGTAATTAATAGACTAAACTATAAAGCACTACAAGTTAAATTGACCATCTAATATATATAAAGCATGCGACTTTGCTAATTTCCAAAATTTGAGGCACTGAAGCAGAGAAAATCAAGTGACCTACATTACATGTGCAATTACGTACAAAAAGAAACAATTAAATCAGAATGTATACATATCATATAATAGTGAATCATACATAAATATATAATACACGTATTTGATGAATAATTAATTTAAAATAGGATATTGATCATTCGTGATGAGCAAAATAATAAGAAGATTTTCAAAATGGAAGAATACATTATACAGTTTCATATCCAAAACAAGGCAGGCAGACACAATGGCTGTTGTGTCAAGACAACTACCCGGCCTTGTATTGAATTCAGTGTAACAATTATGTTCGATTAGAATTGCAATATTGCATTTCATGCTATGGCAAGTGATAGCTAGTGATGCCGATCTCATCATCCTTTTGTTGCTTTATTAGTTCTCTCACTTCAGAAAGAACTACATGTAAAGTAGCTAGGTTTCTACATAAGTACTTTTTCATGATTCTAATGTGAAAACCTTCCTTGCATTCAAGAGCAAGACCGATCAAGTGGCATAACTAGAATTGTATCATCGGATCAAATGGTCTAGCATAGACAATTGTCATGGAGATTGAACCGAAGAGGCACTCAAAAGATAACATAATGGATACAAACAGTTGCACTTCAAAATATAACATCAATTATGTCACTTTTCTCTATTGGTCAAAGAAATTCTCTGCCCAATTACATACATCTATAACCCAATAATGGTAGTGCAACTAGCCTAACCAACAAGATTCCAAGTTTCAACGTTCAACCAAAACAAACACAAAAGAAACTCAACAAATACAAAATGTCCTATTATAGATTATAATGGAGTAAATGGACCACAGACATAACTAGCAGCCGAAATAAGGGATAGATCAGAAATGGAGGGTGAGCTCAAGAACTTCATCAAGGTATGGATCACAGCCATTTTATGTCTATCTTACTGTCACTACACAGTCTCAAGATTAATCCCAAAGGGTTGGCTGAGGCTCATCTCTCTCCTTCCTGTCTTCTACCTATTCATCTCCATGCCCCTAAATCTCCATTCCTTCCATCTTTGTGCACTCACAACTTTCTTTTTAGTTTGGCTTGGCCTCTTCAAGCTCCTCCTCTTCTCCTTTGGCCTAGGCCCTTTGTCACCACCCCCACCATCAGTCTTCCATTTCATCTGCATAGCTTGCCTCCCCATCAAAATCAAACAAAAATCACCTCCAAAATCACTCCCAAATCCCAGAACCACTCAAAAACCCAAAAAATCTGTGAACCCAATTGGTCAACTTGTCACAAAGGGACTGCCCAATAAGTCAATTTTGTTGGCCGTTAAGGCCCTGGTATTGGGTGTGGTTATTCGTACGTACGAGTACAAACCACGTTTACACCCGTATGTGATCCTACTCTTGTGCTGTTGCCATGTGTACTTGGGAGTAGAAATAGTCCTATTTTTGTGTGCAGCCCCAGCTCGAGCCATTTTTGAGTTCGAGCTGGAACATCAGTTCAATGAACCTTACCTCTCCACTTCGCTTCAAGACTTTTGGGGCAGGCGATGGAATTTAATGGTCACGAAAATTCTACGCCCTACTGCATACGATCCCATCCGACATATGTGTGCACGCATAGTTGGGGCACGGTGGGCAAGGCTCCTGGCTACCATGTCGACCTTTGTTGTATCTGGGCTAATGCACGAGGTGATTTATTACTATCTCACGCGTGTGCAGCCCACGTGGGAAGTAACGTGTTTTTTTGTTTTACAAGGGGCATGCATGGTGGTTGAGGTGGAGATGAAGAAGGCGGAAACCGGCAAATGGTTGTTGCACCCGGCGATTTCGGGGTTGTTGACATTGGTGTTCCTGGCTGTCACTGCCAACTGGCTGTTCTTTCCTCAGTTGCTGAGGAATGGTGTTGATATAAAGGCTTTAGGAGAGTATGAAATTATGGTGGATTTTGTCAAGTCTAACTTACCCCATTATCAATCTCATTAATTTTAGATTTTGTTAATCAAGAATATGTATATGATCAGGCAATTACATTGCCACATGATTGAGAAGGTTCGAACCATATTTGTTTTGTTTTACTCCCTAATTATGAATTGAACTGGACATTTGGCAACCTATAGACAAGAGGGCTGAGATGAGCACTCGATTGGTTTTTAATTTTGTATTGCCGAAAAGAATGAATTCAAAAGTTCTTAGCTGATGAATTATATTTCTGCTAATAGTTTCTACAAGTCATGAACCAAACATAACTTTTTTTGGTTATGTTGATGCCCAAAAATCCAGCTATCAGGCCCAATTCATTTCTCGAGCCCAATAAGTAAATTATATTGACAATCATCATGCCACGCATATGGACCCAGCGACATTCACACATTTGGGGCTCGCAAGAACGGGTGTGGCGTGGAAGGTAACGGAAATGCATGAGGCTCATTATTAGTTTTATGCTTGTTGGTAATTTCGGACTTGGGGACCGAAATTCAAGCCCAATAGCCCAAATCTAATTATGGGCAAGTGAAGAAGAAAGAACCAAAAAACCGCTCAATTACAACAACACTTCTCTTTACCCAAGATATTCAATTATATTCCTTAAAACTAGACATCTCAAGTACTATATCACATTCTTTCACACAAAGCCAATTGTCTACCTTTGACTTCCCTTTTTCCAGCAGCAAAACTTGGAACCACGATACATAAGACCACAACAGCGGGAATCCTGGGATCACATTAGCAGAATTCCTGGGATTACAGCAGTAGGATTCATGGAAACATAGAAACAACAACCCTAAACTTAAGCCACCGCCACTCTATAAATTAAGAGTTATAGTTGCTGTGGAGGGGGGAGCAACACAATCTAACCATTAAACAACCAAGCAATTACTCCATTAGAATCACAGAAACCATTCCCAAACCCAGAAACTCCTTTACCACCATGTAGATTCAAACTTATTATGCTTCATCGTATAAAGATCTTCTCTGCCATGCTTCTTCTCTCCCAAAATCCATCCTTATTCCTCTACCTTCCTAACTCCTATCCCTTATACCGAATACCTCAACCAATCCACCGATCACTGCCGGAATCTCTTATTCCGAAACTCATGCTTTTCTAGCTCCCACGCCACGCACATCTTGCCAAGCCTTTACTAAAATTGCACACTAATTCACTGCCGTGAATATAGAGAAGAGCTACTTGGAGGGACACAACAGCATACTTCCTAGGATTTTCAGTCCTTCGAAGTTTGCTGGGCCTAATCTTCGCTAACTCAAACAAAGGGGACGAGATTTTGAGCGTGACTCCACTGCCGTACAACTCCAATCAAAAGTGCCCCTACAGGTTACAATCTTTATCAAAGCACATAACTTAAACTTTCAGATTGTAAGAGAAAGAATCCTAGCGCAAGCAAGAATGACCTTCACCAACTGATACAATGAGAGCTTAAAGTTAGGACAATGGCAACAAAAGTGACAAACATAACGACCATTAATCCCCGCGGTATGCCTGCAATTAATTACTCATATGAGAATTTCCAAAGCACTACTGATACACACTGCAATTACCAGTCTAATAGAAGTATCTCTGTAGCAACAAGCAAAGAAACATGGAACTTCAAAAAAAAAAAAATCACGATTCAAAAACTACTAACGCAGTCGAAATAGTAACCTAGGTTTACAAGCAAAAAACCTAAACAAAGAGTTCTGGAGTCCACCAGAGATAAAAGAGAAAATTCTCTATTTGATTGATAATAAGATGAAAGATAGGTTCTGCAGCAGCTTAAGGCTGCTTATATATGAGAAAAGAAACTCTAGGGCGACTAACAATGAAACCATAAAGCCCACGGGTAAAAATAAAACAAACCCAAAACAAACTAGGAAACCAAAAATTATGAAAAATAGTAAATTGCAATTTTGAGGCCCTAAACGACCCCAAAAGCCTGAAAAAGCCCACATGTGGTGGCATAGCGACGAGTTTTATTCCTGGCGCGATTCCCTTTCAGAAAGCTATGGCACGATCGAATCGGACATCGAATTCGAAAGTTGCAATAGTAACTTGGGCTTTCCTCCTTTTGCACGATCGAATTGTTCTTCGATTTGGACTACCATCCGTTCTACATCAGTCTCCTCCACCTCCGAAGAACTCGACCCCGAGTTCTCATCAGGATAAATAACCTCATCTTCACAATCTCATGTAGATCAGCAACATTAAAAGTGTTAGAAATGGCCATCGAATCTGGAAGTGCAACAACATAAACATTATCATTGATCTTCTTCACCACTTTAAAAGGACCATATTTTCTGGGCTTCAGTTTGTTGTAGGTACCAACAGGAAACCTCTCCTTCCTTAGGAACACCATCACGTCATCACCCTCTTGGAACACTTTAACTCTTCGATGCTTGTCAGCCGCAACTTTATACTTGGCATTAGTTTCTTCCAACTTGGCCTTAACGTCTTCTCGAACAGCCTGCACATCTCTAGCCATGCCCTCAACAGCAACACTAACACCAGGAACCTTAGGAAGCTTCACCAAATCAACCACATGTCAAGGAACAGCAGTATAAACTAGGGAGAAGGGTGACTTCCCTGTTGCACTATGCACAACACTGTTATAAGCAAACTCCACATGTGGCAAAGCATAATCCCACTGCTTGGGCCAATCTCCACAAACACTCCTGACCATGTTACCCAAAGTTCTGTTAGTAACCTCTGTCTGCCCATCAGTTTGAGGATGAGCTGTGCTGCTACGGTTCAACGCTATGCCAAACATCCTCCACAAAGTAATCCAGAAGTGACTAAGGAACTTCGTGTCTCTATCAGAAGTAATGGACTTGGGTACTCCATGCAAACGAACCACTTCCCTGAAAAACAATTTGGCTATATTGGAAGCATCAACAGTTTTCTTACAAGCTAAAAAGTGCGCCATCTTGGAGAACCTATCAACTACCACAAACACAGAATCCACACCCCTTTGGGTACGGGGTAATCCCAACACAAAGTCCATAGCAAGATTCTACCAAATATCGTCAGGAACAGGTAAAGGCAAATAAAGACCTGTATTTTGGGACTGACCCTTAGAAACCTGGCATGTGTAGCACTTCCTCACAATAGCTCCTACATCTTCTTCAGCTGTGGCCAGAAATACCTCTCCTCAAGGCTAGCAATAGTTTTGTCACTGCCCAAGTGTCCACTCAAACCCCCTCAATGCAGATCTCTGATCAGTTTCTCCCTCAATGATGAACTAGGAATACAAAGCCGATTGCCTTTGAATAAATAACCATCACTCATATGGAAATCTACAACTGCATGATTGCTACTGCACTTGGCCCAAATTTCCTTAAAATCAACATCTTCCTCATATAAGTCCTTCAAGAGATAAAAACCCACAACCTCCTGAGCTAGAGTGACCAACAAGGAAGCTCTCCTACTCAAAGCATCTGCCACCTTATTAAGAGTACCAGAATTATGTTGAATCACAAAAGGAAATTTCTGCAGAAAACTCACCCATCTTACATGCATCTTGTTTACAGTTTTCTGACTACTGAGGTACTTCAAGGTCTGATGATCAGTGAACAATACAAACTCTCTCTGAATAAGGTAGTGCTCCCATTGCTTCAATGGTCGTAACACTACATAAAATTCCTGATCATAAGTACTCCACTTTTGTCGAGCTTCACTTAGCTTTTCACTAAAGAACGCTACTGGTTTCTTTTCTTGTGACAACATAGCACCTACTCCCACGCCACTAGCATCACATTCCACCTCAAACACCTTGTCGAAATTGGGAAGAGCAAGAACTGGTGCAGTACAAAGTTTCTCCTTGATTAAGGCAAAACTCTTCTCTTGTTCTTCTCCGCACTGGAATTTTCCTTTCTTCAAACATTCAGTAATAGGAGCAGCAATGGTGTAAGGCCCCGTACCTTAACATCTTTATGAAGTACGTTTTTATCGGTTTTGACCGAGGAGTTTACTTTCTATTTTGTCTATTACGTTGGAATATTCCTTGAGTACGTTGTAGGTTACGAAAAATTTAGTTCGTGGACACGCAGTTTGTATCGATCGGAGTTTTTACGGGAAAGTTGTGATTTAAGTGTTGGAAGTACTGTTCCTTATTAAAATATTGGTTTTGTTTTTTTTTTTAAAGAAAGGGGAATTAGTTAATTAAAAGGAGAGAGAGAGAGAATCGGACCGAGCCAACCTCCCGAACCCTCCCCCTTGCTTTTTCTTCTTCTCCCCGAACCGGACTCGTTTTTCCGGCGATTCACCTCAGCTGGACTTCGTTGGACTCGCCTCCGGCCACCGCAGCTTCCTCTCTTCATTCTCTTTCATCTCAAGTACGTGATTTTAGCTGGGTAGCCTTGATTTGAATGATTTTGGGGGAAGATTGCCGATCGGGTTTGAGAACCTCCGGCTGGGTTTTCGATTTCCGGCAGTCTCCAGCCGGAAATCCTTGTGATTTTGGTTCGCTGTGAAGGGTTGAACACTTTTCCAACCTCCTTGTAGCTTGTTTTGGCCGGAGGAAGTGGTAGGGATGATGAACAGTGGTGTTGAGCAGTGGCTGTCGGGGTTTTTCCGATTTTGGGTTGAATTCCGACCACCTCTGCTTAGTTTTAGCTGTTTTTGCAGGTTTAAAGATTGTTGGGTTTACTGTGGTGGTGCGTTTAGGCTAGTTAGGTTGGCCGGAGATGGGGTTTGGTGTGATGGCGTGTTGAGTTGTTATCAGGCTAGTTAACTGTCTTGTGAGGGTTGTTGTTGTTGGAAATTGTTGGCTGTGCAGGTATATTGTTAAATAGCTTGACCGGTTGTGGTGGTTTGTGAGGTGGCGCACCGCCATGGGCGATGGCGCCTTGGGGCGCAGACAGCTCTATGAAAACATCTATTTTGTGTGTTATTGGAGAAGTTCAATTTATTTTTTTATGATTTGGATATTAAGTTGAGCTTTTGGAAATGATTGTAATTAGTTTTAGTGGTTGGTTTTGGTTAAATTGGTCATGGCAACCGGTGTTGTGATTTTGTGGTAGCTGCAACTGTGGGAACATTCGGAAAATGAAATGGATCAAAGGAAGTTAAGAGAGAACTTGAGGAACTTGAAAGGGAGAATTTATTCTTTATTTATTGGTTAAAATTGTAGTGAGGATATTGAAATTTATTGTTTGAGAAGTTATAAGTGACTTTTGAAGGCTAAAAAGAAATTAGAGGATGTTGAGAATGTTAGGATTTCCGTTGTCGGATGTTAAATATCCAAATTGGAAAGATTCGAAATTATAGAGGAATTGTTGAGTAACGAGTTACTTAAATTTTCAAGGGAATGAGTTTTATTGTTTTAATGATTTCCTTGGTGAGGTTAATTTTATTATGCCCAATTATTACAGGACGTACTGAGCCCTCGAGCGAGGAGGACACGGGCAGGCAGCAGGATTAGCTGCGGGACTTACTAGTGAGTGGACTTTTATTTTGTTTAAATAATGCATGCAACATGGTATTAAGTTTTCAGTTGGAATATTATTTGAGTAAATGTGACTTTGTGGAAAGTAAAGGGATTTTTTAAAAAGAAAGCAGTTGACAAGGAGGCCAGTTTTGGCGCATGAGTATCTTACCTAGTTGGTAGTCTCTTCTAGGTAATAGTCTGGTCGGCAGTCCCGTCCAGACTACAGCCCGGTTGGCAGTCCCATCCGATGCGTCATCTGGTTGGCAGTCCCTTCCAGATGACATGAGGTAGTTAGTCGGCAGTCCTGTCTACTACCTGTGGCTAGTTGGCAGTCCCATCTAACCACCACCTCCTATTCCGGTTGGCAGTCCCTTCCGATGCGTCATCTGGGTGGCAGTCCCTCCTAGATGGCATGAGATGCCTAGGAAGCAGTCCTTCCTAGTCATCAAATAAGTTTTCTTGGAAAAGGATTGAGTTCGAATTATTATGGAGTCTCGCTGCATGTTGGTTTTGTTGAAAAGAGAAATGGGGAAGCATTCCATTAATTGTTTCAGATTTAGTTTTGATTTTGTCCACTCACTCTAATGGATTTTATATGTTTTCCCCTGGGCCCTTCGTTTTCAAATGCCCAGATTTCAGATTTGCCGAGATCGCGTCCAGGCACTAGAGACTTTGGAATCAGCGCTTCCGTTTTGTCCGTAGGTTATTACTTAACCTACCTTGTATGATATCGGCTTAGTTATTAGTGTTGCTCTGATAACCCTTTTTAATTTGGTGGATGTTTTTGTTCGAATTAATGTTTATTTCGGAGGTTGTGATGGGATTTGAACTTTCCGAATGTAACTTATACGCATGGAATGTAAATATGGTTTTGTGTGTTTGAGTAGAGTTAAAGTTTTAATCATGTCCAGGTTTGTGAAATTTTGGGTAGCCCATTTTTATGGGAGGTTCTGCCGATTTTTCGGTAGGATTTCACTTAACGTGGGCCTCGCAGGCTCGTATCCAGGATTTTAGGGTGTTTCTTGGGTCGCGTCCTGTCAAATGGTACTGAAATTCCTCACAAATCTCCTATAGAAAATAGCTAAACCATGAAAACTCCGCACTTCAGAAATTGTTTTTGGAGCTGGCCATTCTCTTATAGCTCGTACCTTCTCCTCATCAACCTGAATGCCTTCCTCTCCAACCACAAAACCCAGAAACAACAGCTTACTAGTGCAGAAAGTACACTTTTTTAGGTTAATGTACAGTTTATTTTCCTGTAAGGTGCCCAAAACATGCCTCAAATGTACTTCTTCCTTGGTCCTGCTATATATCAATATATCATCAAAATACACCACGACAAAAGAACCAATAAAAGGACGAAGAACCCGGTTCATAAGCCTCATAAAGGTACTGGGTGCATTGGACAACCCGAATGGCATAACCATCCACTCGTATAAGCCATCCTTACTCTTAAAAGCTGTCTTCCACTCATCCCCTGGCTTGACTCGAATCTGGTGGTAACCACTTCGAAGATATATCTTGGTAAACACCTTGGAACCCTCTAGCTTGTCAAGCATGTCCTCCAAACGAGGAATAGGAAACCTATACTTCACAGTTTTCTTATTTATGGCTGCTGTCAACACACATCCGCCATTGATTGCCCTTCTTAGGAACAAGGAGGACTGGAACTGCACAAGGACTCATACTTTCATGAATGAATCTTTTTTTCAGCAAGTCTTCAATCTACTCCCTCAAAATCTCGTTCTCCTTAGGACTCATGCGGTAATTGGGCAGATTTGGAAAACTAGCTCCAGGCACCAAATCAATCTGATGTTGAATGTCCCTCATAGGTAGTAATTCGTTAGGCAACTCATCTGAAATCAGCTCTTCAAACTCTCCCAACATATTCTGCACTTCCTTAGGAATCACCATATCTTCCTTTTTTGCAGTTAACAAACCTTTAATTAATCACCACTGGACAGAAAACCTCAGATTCTTTAAAGGCTTCCTCCATCTCAAATTCACTGCTAGACAAGGTCAGAAAACTCTCCCCTTTTTTTCCACCAGACTTCTCAAATTGTAAGACAGGAGCCATAGCAATTTTATGACTATTCCATATAAACATCATCACATTAACTCTGCCTTTGTAAGTCACATCCACATCATATTGCCAAGGTCGCCCAAATAAAATATGACAAGCATCCATATTGATAATATCACACAGAATGTCATCCTTATAATGCTTACCAATGGATACCGGTACTTTGCAGGACTCAGCAACTTGAACCTGTGGACCTTTTTTGACCCACCCAAGGGAATAAGGTGCCTCATGAGGTTGTGTAGGTAACTGCAAATACTCCACCAGCTTCTTGGCTACAAAATTTTCACAGCTCCTATTATCCACAATCAAATTGTGCACTTTGTTATTAATGCAACAAAGTGACATGAAAATATTGCGTCGATGCCCATCTTCTTTAGGAGACAATAAAACCCGTTGCAACACAATATTAATCTTTTCAGGAGACTCCTCCACTGCAAACTCAGCCTCATCATAATTGTCATCTCTTGCAACTTCTTCTTCATCTTCATCATACTCCCTATAAGAGAAGCTTGTCTCCTCTCAGGACACAAATTAGATCTATGCCCAGGCTTGTTGCATCTATAGCAGACTTTTGTTATAGGCCTAGCATAAGGATTATTAAGCCTCTGGTTTGGGGCCCTATTTGGAGCACCACTAGAACTGCTAGAATTGCCAGTCCCTTTAGAAGGGGGATTGAAAGCCCTAAAAGCACTTCCTGTATTCTGCTGTGAGGCTTTACCCTTGTCAGTTGAGGCGTTTACCAAATCTTTGCTCCTTTGGTAGTTATATCTCTAGAAAGAAGAAGCTCATGAAGGCTTTTCTAACAATTCTGCCTTCAATGCTAGATTTGAAGCTTCTGCCAAAGTCCACACAGTTTGCAACCCAATTTTCTCTTGAATGAAAGGCTTCAGCCTACTGATATAGCGAGCCACCTTCTGGCCCTCAGTTTCTCCTAGTTCATTACGCTCTGAATAACGTAAGAACTCAGCGGTGTACTCAGCCACTGTCCTAGTTCCCTGGACACATTCAATATACAACCTGTATATAATCTGTTCATAATCATCTGGCAAGAATCTCTCCATCATCAGCTGTTTCATTCTTCGCCATGTTTTAACGCTCTGCTTCCTCTGCTTCTTTCGAGTATTTTGCAACTTATCCCACCAAACTACAGTAGTACTCTTCAATCTCCATGCAACATGCTTAACCTGCTTGTGTTCAGGCACCTCCATAATGTCAAAGAATCTATCCACCTGAAGCTGCCAATCCAGGTAATCTTCCACACCCAAGTTGCCCGAAAAGAAAGGAATTTCAGTCTTGACTTTGTAATCCTGGTCAGCTTGTCCTTGTTGTTCAGGTTGCACAATTTCTTCTTCAGACTCAGATTCTAAATTATTGTCAACAACTTCACCACGTGGAGCCCTAACTCGTCGGCCTCCTTCCCTGGCTCTATTCCGATTGTTGTTGTTGTTGTTGTTATTGTTTCGTTCTCCCACCAATCCACGAATTTCTCCAATCTGATTGTTCATGGTGTTGATGGCAGCGATAAACGCTGCAGTAAGAGAAGCGGTAAGAGCATCAAGATCTGCTTTCGTAACTTCACCCATTGCTACCAAGGTAAATAGGAGAGACAGGGAAGACCTGCTCTGATACCACCTCACGCAGTCGAAACAGTAACCTAGGTTTACAAGCAATAAACATAAACAAAGAGTTCTAGAGTCCACCAAAGATAAAAGAGAAAATTCTCTATTTGATTGATAATAAGATGAAAGATAGGTTCTGCAGCCGCTTAAGGATGCTTATATATGAGAAAAGAAACCCTAGGGCGTCTAACAATGAAACCCTAAAGCCCATGGGTACAAATAAAACAAACCCAAAACAAACTAGGAAACCGAAATTTCTGAAAAACAGTAAATTACAGTTTTGAGGCCCTAAACGACCCCGAAAGCCCGAAAAAACCCACACTTTGTGGCAAAGCAACGAGTTTTGTTCTTGGCGCGATTCCCTTTCTGGAAAGCTATGGCACGATCAAATCGGACACCGAATTCGAAAGTTGCAATAGTAACTTGGGCTTTCCTCTTTTTGCACGATCGAATTGTTCTTTTATTCGGACTGTCATCCGTTCTACATCAACTACTCTAACATTGAGCCCACTAGTAAGAGATCAATTTTTTTTATTTTTTTTTTTACAATTTTAAGAAATTTTTTTTGCTACCCATTTTTCGATTACATATCTGTATTTCAACCGTTCCATTTTTTGTTCTCTATGAGTAAATCAATTATGTAAATTTTTAGCTAAATTGATAATCGTTAAGATACCAAACTAAATTATTTTAAATAAAAAAAAGTACCAAACTAAATTAGTTCCATGGACGAATCAAGTTCCATGGACTAAATTTGCATAAATGCTTTAATATTGGTTGTTTAACTGTTGGTTTCGATCAGTCAGGCCAAGACAAGTACCCTTGTG
>LYNE01000328.1:126473-139347 GCA_001662545.1 Rosa x damascena | reverse complement strand
ATATATCAATCATCAAGCAAACATAGCAACTTATTACAAACTGAAAACCTAATTAAAAATAGATTTCTTATATATTGAAAACCAACATTTCCATCAATGGAGAAATAATAAATAAATGTATTTAAAATAAATTCAGTGCGGGTCAGTTTATGACCCGAAACCGCAATCGAACCGCTTTTATACAGTTCGGTGCGGTGTGATCATAAAACGACATCGTTTTTGTACGGTGCGGTTCGGGTCGGTAACCGCATTTTCGACACAAAATGTCCACCCCTAGATTGTCATGTGTCGAGGTAGAACACGTGATGAATGAGAAACCATTTCTGATTTTTTTGTTTTGTTTTAAATACAAAACTTCATTAAAATTTCATTAATAACTAATCGGTTATGATCACAAACTCACAATACCATGGCACACAGAATCATAGTTACTAGTATTTTATTATGTATGACATCTATGAGTCTAATAGGCCAATTTCTAATTGAATTTTGCCCTCATACTTTTAAAATACATTGAAATGTAACTAATCTCGAGTGTCACGATACTACATTGTCACCAATATGACAATGAATCATTTCAGTATCTCAAGCACCGTGTCCCAAAAGTCGAAAACAACCAAACTACATTTAACTACTTCGCCATTACATAAATAACTAGAAGGCACCGAAGTTAAATCACATATTTACCGAGCATAAAATCAAATAAGACCAAAACTCTAAACCCTAGCTCAAATGAGCAGAAAATTATTTGAACCTAACCAGAAATTGAAAACAAAACTTTAATGGAAACAATAAGAAGCCACCATTGTAAACTAATGATATAGCTTATGTATAGAACTAGACATTGCATAAAGTTTTACTGATATGTAGATATACATGTGAATATATATATATAATTATGAAAATTGATCGGAGTTTAAAATTACATGTGTACAAGCTATTATTCAATTCTGGTTATGGATAAGTTTGTATTTAAATTCAAAATCTGTTGCAGTTGATGGTTTGATAAACCAGTTAAGCAAATGACAGTTTTTTTATGGATGAAACTGTCATGCAAAGCCTCTATATGAATGTCAGACTTGTCCCTTCTGAAACATGTGTTCTTTCTCAAAAATTAGTCCCATTACTAAGAGAAAATCAAGGTGGATTTAGGAGAAGACTGTCATGGACAATGCAAGCGCATCATGTAAGTTTCTGAATCAGTGTTCTTATGTTCTTGTTTTCTGTAGATACAGGATTGATAGGATGTTTTCAATCCCGAGTTCAATTATACATTCCGGTAATTTGCAGTAGTTTACATACATGTTTTGATCTAGTATAGGTTCATATCATCTCTATTATGATTCGATATGTATTTTGGTTCTAACAACCATGACCCATTTCTCTCTCCTGAGAGACTAACATCAGGCCTTTAATAGCAACAATCGCTGAATAAAATTTAACGCAAGCCATGACCTCTGCTTTAACTTTGACCAACCATGTGCACAACCCTATTTGTCAACTTTGTACTCCCCATTACCTCCATAACCAACCACCAACACCATATTGGGTACTTTCACCAAGATGTCAACCAAACCCTTTACAATCCATCTCCATAAACATAGTAGACTATACCTGAATTACAACTGCCGATGAGGCATGAGCCGTTGTTGGCGTGGGAGAGCTGCCAGATAAGCAAAGACTGTTGGATCATAATTCATATAATATATATATATATATATATATATTTGTGCCATAAAATATGGAAATTACTTGTTATAAAAGTTCAATTTAGTGTTGACTAATCTAATCCTATGGTTTGTAGAAAATCTTGACAGGAAGAGAAAAAGTGAAATTCCGGTAAATTTTCCATGTACCACCACTTTTGGCAACACAAGTACTTTGTGAAGCAATCCCAAAAAAATAGGAGTTTAAATGGAGCAATGAAGCCATGGACCATAAAGCATTGATGCAAATGACTGTGTTTGATTACCTATTTGGCCGGAAATTACAAGGGAAGTCCAAGGAAATCGTTATGCAAAACAGTTGCTGCAAAGCAGAAAACTGTAGTTCAGAATCAGCTTATCGGAAACAGTTTTGCAGAGCTTTTCTTGCAACATTCCAAGTGAACTCTTACAAAAAGGGCTAGCATTCCTTAAAGGTATGATGTTTTACTTCACCATAAGCCAAATAACTAGTCAGAATCATCAACGAGGCAGCAGGAAACCAAGTGTGAATTAGGCTTTCTGATAAGGCATAAACTATTAGCTTTTTTGGGAGATCTTTTATGGTGACTTACTTTGAGTTTTTCTAGAATTTTATTGATCAATCTTGAAGATATGATGTCATAGATCATGGTTAAGTCAAGAACCATCTAGAGTCACAACAATATTAAGTCAATCCTTGTCCAAGAATGAAGCTTCAGAGACCTAGTTGCTCCTCTCTTCTCCCATAGCCATATTTTTCTACTCTACTCTCTTTAATAGTTCATCATTACTTCTCACTTTTTACTCCATCTCTTCCATACCATTTTCCCTTATTTTTAGGATCTATTACCACTCTCATACTCCACATTTATGCTTTTTACAATGCTTGAGCTGCTATCTTGGCTTCTCATCATCATTTTCACACCTCTATCTTCATCTATTTAAGCATCCATTCTCCCATTGAGAAGGACATCACCCATACCACATCATTACATATTCTTTCTCTCCATCTTCTCCACAAAAGCTCCATTTTCACCTCTCAAAATCTAAACCCATAATATCCATACTCTCTTTACTACTTTATCTCCTCCATCATCACCACCACCATAAACTCCATCACCACCAATACTACTCCATCACTACCACTCAAAGTTAGCCAAAGAAGCATCATATCTTTATCACCATTTCATTCATCCACCATCATCAAGAAGTCCATAATCCATCCATTTCACCATTAAGGAGGATTCAAGGAGCAATCAAGTAGGACAAGGAGGAGCTAGCCATCAATTTGTCAAGTTTCAACTAGTTTATTCTTTCCTTTAACTCTTTAATTTACCTTGATGTATATTATAAATTTGATGCTAATTTGTATGATATTATGAGTGAATAGTTACTTTGTTGGGGCAAGGGTTGAAAGCCATAGCCAATCTTGTATGGATTGATGTTATAATATGACGTGATGCAATTTTCTTTAACATGCCTACATGCTAGTTCAAGAGTTGAATGCATATGCTTAAATTTTACCACTTTGAGTATGCGTATTTGCCATGTCATGGTATAATGTTTAGAACTTGATAACTTTTGAATGTTAAAGCATGAAAGCATACTAGGTGTGCATGTAGGGGTTGTGAATTACAATCACTTAGATATAAGCTTGGTTGATTTGCATGATTTCTTCATCTCTAAATTTTATGCACTTAGGATAATGCACTAGATATCTAACAGGATTAAAATGCATGACTTAAGTAGTTAAGTACTACACCTGAGAGAGGTTACTTAATATCACAAAAGGAGCATGTCCCTTGTTATACCCAAGAGTGATGCAAGGAGAGAAATTGGTTAATTAATTTAGTATCATTCGTATTGAAATGCATTAATTCTTGCAAGGGAGGTTAGTGGTAGACAATCTAAATCTTAATTTTCATTCATTAGATCACTGGTTTAGTTTAGAGTAATTTATATTACATTTGAGCATCTAGTTGTTTTCAATTCAAAACTATCTTAAAAAAAACAAAATCAAATCACTACTCCATCTTGCACATACTCACCATGAGCCTAGATTTCCTTGTGAATTTATGTTTGTGATTGTACATTTGCATATTAATTATATTCTAGCTCTCCTTAAGTTTACACCCTAGCTAGTGAGAGGAATCCAATCCTCATGGGTTCGACAACATTTCTTAAATCCTTATACTACTACTTGTACCCCTTATACTTGAGGGTGGCTATTTGGCTAACAAGTTTTTGGCGTCATTGCCGGGGATTGGAGTAAAATCTGATTCCTAACTCGGTTTGCCTTTGGGGAAGCTAGAAATTTTACTTTTCTTTGAAATTATTGTTGTTTTTGAAGTTTTGTTTTGTTAGTTTTTGTGGTAGTTACGTTATTTTCAAAATTGTGGTAAGTATTTTGGATAAGTAAATTAGTAAATTGTGGTAAGAAAAGGATAAAATGTGAGCATGTTGAAAATGAAAAAAAAAAAAATTAATCTTGCCTATTTGCTATTTACTTATTACTTATTGCAAATTCACCTTTTAGTTGGTTGAAAAAAAAAAAAGTATATTTAAAATATTTGGTACTTAGATTTATTTCTTCTAGATTAGAAGTTGGTCGAAATTTGTAAAAATTTAAAGTAGATTATATTATAAATTTTATCCTTATAACGTCGAGGTTACTCATGCAACACAACTAAGTCCATCCAATTAATGCGATGTCTAGGCCAATGATCTAATAAGAGAAGGGTAGCCGAAAGGTTGATAAGCGAGTATTGCTCCACCGAAATCTTTTCCCTCCTTACCTGGTAGCATTGAAATGAGTTACTGAAAGGTTGTGTGATATGCAACACCCAAGGATCGGATTCCTCTTCTTTTTACTTAGTAAAATAATTAATTAAAAACTTCAAAAAAAAAATAGTCGCAATTTTCAATTTTTGTATATACCTTGCATTTTATTTTATTTCTAGTTACTAATCCTTTGGGAACCTATAGGTACATATATAATTTCTTCAAGCTATGGATGGATGGAACGATCCAGGGGAGTGTGAGCAACAAATATAATGGTGAACTTTATCAACAATGGGAGCCTTACACCCAAAGTCACATGCCTTCAACCATATTTGTGCTTTGTGTGGATCTCCACAACACTCACCTCTTCATTGTGTCTTGAGATTTGAGTACCCGGAATTCATGCAAGAGTATGAGTACGAAATGAGCATGCATCAAGAGACTATGACATCCCAAGCAAATCCTCAAGAAGAAGAAAAAGATGAGTCTCTAAGATTTCTACTTCAAGAAACCATTGCTGAGATGAAAGCTTCCAATATAAGAATAAAGGAAGAGATTGATCAACTCTATCTTCATTTTGCATTAGAGAAGCCATCTACCATCTTGCAAGAGCCACAACTTTTCCTTGACTAAGTGAAGTCAACCTGAAACGAAGAATTGTATATTAAGCATTATGAGCAAGAGTTCTCTATTCAAGTTCAAGATGATGATGTGAATATGCAAGAAGAACCACTTGGTTATGGAAGCCGTCAAATGAGCAAAGAAGAAATCAAGGCTAGCATTGATGGTTTTGTGCAATTTTGGAAAGAAAGAGGGCTTGTTGTTAAAGATAATCTTGAAGAAGATGATGAGCACTTTGAGGAGAAATATGTAACAAATGAAACCATGCACCATGATCCCTCCACCAATGAGGTCAAGACTCTCCAAGATGAAGAAAGTTCTTTCATGACTTGGCATGAAAAAGAAGTTAAAGAATCAAGGATATTTTCCTTTCTCCACCATCCAAGGAGCACCATCAAGAACTTTCCAAGGAGCAAGATAGAAGATTGAGCACTCATGTTCACAATAAGAGTATTGAGATCAAGGTAGTTCTATCTCTCAATCCACCATATAGTGCTCAATGCTTCTATGATGAAGTGAAGGAATAGAAAGGAAATGGTACACTTGTTCACAACCTTCCACCTCACTCTCACATACCTCTACCACCTACTTTTTCTCCAAGCATGAAGTCCACATCAATTTTGAAGGAGGAGTCAAGAAGGATACTTGGAAGATCAATTGCAAAGAAGAGGAATACTAGAATAAAGCCATTCCTTTGGTCAAATATTGGAGAGTTCATGGATTGCTTTTGTTCTTGCCTCTATGACAAATCAAGAAATCATTTGGCTCCAAGTAGTACGGTGGTCTTACACAAGAAGTATCCTCCCGAACAACTGGTGGTAACTTCTAAGGACTGACTAGAAGTCCTAAAAAACAAAGCCCTACTTGGAAGTATGAATAAAGAGAAGAAGATGAAGAAGAAGGATGTCATTTTTGATGCAACACCAAACTTAGGAGCTTGGATTGCAAGGCTCTGATGCCTTGTTTATTGGTGACTTGTGGAGAGTAATATGGTCTTCAAGGAGGAGCTTTTCTAAACTCTTATATTTAGTTTGTGTTTACTTGTTTTGTTTAGTAATTATGTAAAGTTGTTTAGTTTTACTCCATCCATACTTGAATGTTTCATTGAAAAACTTTTAAGAGCATCATTTAAACATTGAGGACAATGTTAGATTTAAGTGAGGGGGGAAAGAAAACTTCGTTTTATGTTTTTAAGTTATATTTTGGTCCAAAACCTTTAAAGTGTAAAAAATTTAAAAATTTGCTAGTTTGGATCACTCTTGTATTTTTAGTTATTTATTGTGTTTAGTTAGTGCCTTCCAACACCAATGATGAACTTGAGCTTAATATAAATATGCAATAGAAAGCATGTTTGGGTCTCATAAGCTTTATTTTTCAAAATAGATCATTCTGGATTAAGTGTTTGGTTTCATTTTTATCTATATTTGTCATATCAATATATTGAGCTAGAGAAGCATAGTGAGACTTGTGGGAGCTATTACATGTCATATTGTGAGTACTTGAGCTTAATTGAAGTGCATTCATTTCTTCATGAGTGAACATCTCATTTGCTTTGCATATCTAGAACTTGCTTCAAATCTTTCAAAACTATTCGTCTCAATTTTACATCTTGGAAACGAATTAGGTAATTGAGAATCCACCATGACCAAATGAGCATGTCCCAAAAGATTGAATATCCTTAGATTGTCATTTTGAGCCTTTATGTAATTAGCCTTCAATTCTTCACACCATAAATGTGTCTACCCTTAACTTAAACACTTGCCTTACCCTTTCAAGTTTTTTTAATGAGCAATACGAGATTGTTTATGTTATGATGCTAAAAGAAACAAGTTTGGGGGTACTCGAAAAAGAATAAGTGTGGTGGTGTTCTTCATTTTGGAATTTTACTTTTTGTTAGTGAAAAAAAAAACCTAGTATCAAGAAAAAAAAATGAAAAGAAAGCAAAAAAAGGGGAGAAACAAAAGAAAATCTCAAAAGAATGTCATTTCAATTCAATAGTTAGTTTTTGTTTAAGTTTGGGGGAGTGGTGAGAAAGTGGAAATTTTGAGCATTTTTAGTTTTTAAGTTCTTAATCTCAAAACGATTGTTGCTTATTAAGTTACTTGAAAATTGTTATTCCATTTCATTTCATTTCTATAACCCCTCACCATGAACCTCATTATATCCAATAAAAGCCATTTTTCATCCAATATGTGATTTTGTTGATAAGTGGAGATAAGATTGAAGAGCAAGTGTATGTCGGAATTGCATGAGATTGTTTTGAATGTAGAATAGTTAACCCATAAACACTTGTGTGAAAAATAGAGTGAATATCTTGTGAGTTTATGGTTAACATGGTTTGACATGCATTCTCAATTATGGTACATTGAAATTACAAATTAAAGGCATGTTACACATTTCAAAACTCAAGCATTTGATCCATGATCCATGAAGTTTTAAGACTTAGCTTGATTTCCATGCCCTAGCTATATTGTGTTCTTTGAGGAAATTGTTGGAAGGATTAGGTAGTTGTCTTTGTTATAGTGTCGAATTTGGGTTAGTTTGCTTGAGGACAAGCAAAGTTCAAGTTTAGGGGTATTTGTTGGACCACCATAATTCATATATATATTTGTGCCCTAAAACATGTAAATTACTTGTTATAAAAGTTCAATTTAGTGTTGACTAACCTAATTCCATGTTTTGTAGAAAATCTTGACAAGAGGAGAAAAAGTGAAATTCCGATGAATTTTCCATGCACCAGCACTTTTGGCGGCACAATTACTTTGTGAAGCAATCCCAGAAAAATAGGAGTTTAAATAGAGCAATGAATCCATGGACCATGAAGTACTGATGCAAAGGACTAAGTTTGATTGCCTATTTGGCCGAAAATTACAAGGGAAGTCCACGGAAATTGTTATGCAAAACACTTGCTGCAAAGCATAAAACTGCAGTTCAGAATCAATTTATTGAGAACAGTTTTGGAGAGCTTTTCTTGCAACATTCCAAGTGAACTCTTGTAGAAAGGGCTAGCATTCCTTCAAGGTATGATGTTTTACTTCACCATAAGCCAAATAACTTGTCAGAATCATTAACGGGGCAGCAGGAAATCAAGTGCGAATTAGGCTTCCCGATAAGGCAGAAAATGTCAGCTTTTCACGAAGCTTTCTTGGGAGATCTTTTAAGGTGACTTACTTGAAGTTTTGCAGAATTTTATTGATCAATCTTGAAGATATGATGTCATAGATCATGGTTAAGTCAAGAACCATCCAGAATCACGGCAATATCAAGTCAATTCTTGTCCAAGAATGAAGTTTCAGAGAAAGAAAACATATCCTAGTCAAAATAGGGCAGTTTGGCATAGAACCTTCTTTGGACGGATTTCTTGTGGATTTTGAAAGGTCTATGATGCTGCAATTATTAAGGAGAGTCTTAGAAGAATCATACAAGGTCATGGCAAGATTAATCCATCATATTGTCCTTTGGATAATAATTTCTATGCACTTCTCTTCTTTGGTTGTCACATTGACTTTGGTGACCCAAAACCACCCCAATACTTTTCATTTTCATGTTTTTCATGCCTAATAAAGGGACCTAGCTGCTCCTCTTTTCTCCCATAGGCATATTTTTTTTATTCTACTCTCTCTAATAGTTCATCATTACTTCCCTCTTTTTACTCCATCTCTTTTATATACCTTTTTCCTTTATTTTTAGGATCTATTACCGCTCTCATACTTAACTTCCATGCTTCTTACAATGCTTGAGCTGCTATCTTGGCTTCTCCTCATCATTTTCACACCTCTATCTTTATCTATTTAAGCATCCATTCTCCCATTGAAGAGAACATCACCCATACCATACCATTACATCTTTTTTCTCTCCATCTCCTCCACAAAACCTCTATTTTCACCTCCCAAAATCCAAACCCATAATGTCAATACTCCCTTTACTACTTCATCTCCTTTATCACCACCACCACATAAACTCCATCACCACCAATACTACTCCATCACTATCACTCAAAGTTAGTCAAAGAAGCATCATATCTTTATCACCATTCCATTCATCCACTATCATCAAGAAGTCCATAATCCATCCATTTCACCATCAAGAAGGATTCAAGGAACAATCAAGGAGGACAAGGAGGAGCTAGCCATCAATTTGTCAAGTTTTAACTAGTTCATTCTTTCCTTTAACTCTTTAATTTACCTTGACATATATTATAGATTTGATGCTAATTTGCATGATTATGAGTGAGTAGTTACTTTGTTGGGGATAGGGTTGAAAGTCCTAGCCAATCTTGTATGGATTGATGTTATAATATGATGTTATGCAATTTTCTTTAACATACCTACATGCTAGTTCAAGAGTTGAATGCATATGCTTAAACTTTACCACTTTGAGTATGTGTATTTGCCATGTCATGGTATAATGTTTAGAGCTTGGTAACCTATGAATGTTAAAGCATGAAAGCACACTAGGTGTGCATGTAGGGGTTGTGAATTATAATCACTTTGAGATAAGCTTATTTGGTTTGCATGATTTCTTCATCTCCAAACTTTATGCACTTAGGGTAATGCACTAGATACCTAACGAGATTAAATTGCATGACTTAAGTAACTAAGCACTACACCCGAGAGGGGTTACTTGATATCACAAAAGGAGCATGTCCCTTGTTATACCCGAGAGGGATGCAAGGATAGAAATTGGTTAATTAATTTAGCATCATTCATATTGAAATGCATCAATTCTTGCAAGGGAGGTTAGTGGTAAACAATCTAAATCCTAAGTTTCATTCATTAGATCACTAGTTTAGTTTAGAGTAATTTAGTTTACAATGCAAAACTTGTTGTAAATGATAATGAGTATTCATGCAATAGGTATTACTTAATGTATGCGATTGACAGACTCGTAATGTATACGATTGACACACTTGTAATGTGTGATTGATTAGTATAGCTATTATGTATTGCCTTTTGTATACATGATGTAACCCTATATAAACCTCATGGTGAGATGAATACAATACAATTATCCAATTCTCTACAACACATTATCAGCACGATACTCTAACCCAAGCCCTAACCAGAAAAAAAAAAACCCTAACACCCGAAATTTCTTTCACCAAAAACTGGCACAAGCTCCTAGCCCTTGCTAGCCATACCATGCGTTGCTCCTGCAGAAATTGAGCACCCGTATGCCTCCTACTTCCCCTGCAGTATCGCCGCACGCCTGCTGCCCCTGCAGCACAGCAGCACGCTCAATCCTGTGCAAATCAGCCTGTTTGCACGCCCCGAAAATTCTTGATCGGGACCTCATATCAAAATCATTCCTTCATCAAAGTTGTTCGTCTCTGCCTCTTCTATCGGACCTCCAAATTTTAGCCCTATTGGAGTCGTTTTGAGATCTGTACACCATTTGAAGTGGGAGTTGTTTAGAAGCGAATCTGCTCCGAATTTCAACAAGTAAGTTTTAAAGATTAAAGTTCCTGCTTTCTTGTCTTTTAAATTCCTTTATTTTCTGCAGGATTTTCAATATACGAACATGGGTCGATTATTTAATAAAGCGTAATTGTGGGGATTCACGCTTAACGAACTAAGAGTGTTTGTATGAACTAAGAGTGTTCATAACGCTCGGACTAAGAGCGTCCGTAAGCATCAAATTGTGACCATATTAAAACATTATGGTTTAACCCAAAAGAGATTCTTGGAAATTGTTTTCTTAGTAGCATATCTCGGAAATCTTATTATTTTAGTTTTCGTGGAAGTTTAGCTTCGAAACTAATATATCTTCTCTTCTTATTTTCAGGATGTCGAATGAACCTAGACTCGACTTTCCCATGCTTGACTCAACAGGCTCGGATTACCACAGTTGGGTAACCAATGTTGAGAACCACCTCACTTCAAAGAGAATATTACCCATAATCTAGGCACATAACCCGGATCGTGTGTTCGTGCTAACATCTACAAAGCATGTTCAAGCAGTTATCTTGATGCGACGCCATATAGACAAGACACTCAGATTGGAGT
The DNA here is from genome assembly GCA_001662545.1 of Rosa x damascena. Taxonomy (NCBI): domain Eukaryota; kingdom Viridiplantae; phylum Streptophyta; class Magnoliopsida; order Rosales; family Rosaceae; genus Rosa; species Rosa x damascena. Next base: position 128,255 of record LYNE01000328.1, on the reverse strand, counting down.
ATATGTTGATCAAGGATTCAAGAGAGCTATGGGTAGCGCTAGAAGAGCGCTTTGGCAATGTCCAAGATTCCCTCCTCCCTGACTTGAAGGTTCAATGGAACAATCTGCGCTTTGCTGATTTCAAGTCTGTTGCTGAATATAATTCAGAAGCTCTTCGCCTACATTCCATGTTGAGGTTTTGTGGACAACCTGTCACAGAGCAAGAGCTAATTGAGAAAACTCTCTCCACCTTCCCCGTTTCAGCCATTGTGGTATCAAAGCAATACCGCACTGAAGTCAATGCTGGACGGATCACGAGGTTTCATCAGCTTATCAATCTCATATTTGTAGCTGAAAAACATGATAACATACTCGTGAGGAATTATAATTCAAGGCCCATTGGAACTAAAAGCGTTCATGAGGCGAATTATAATGCACCCAAAAGAGGGCGCAAGGAGCGGAACCCTAAGAATAAGGGATATGAGGGACGTATGAGTCCATATAACCGCTCGAACAAGGAAGGAAACTGCAGGTTTGGTGCGGATACATGTGCTGGCAATGCCACACGTGGGAGAGGTGGTCGTGGTGGTGGCGCCACGGCTCGTGCTGGAGGCGCCATAGCTCGTGGTGGTGGCACCAACCCTCCTAGGGAACGCCCACAACGTGCACAACGTTTACCTCAGTTAAAGGGAGGCAACCACAATGACATGTGTCATCGATGTGGATCAAGTGAGCATTGGTTCAAGCAATGCAAGGAAAGCGAGCAACTAGGTTCAAGATACAGGGCATACAGGAACCTGAGGGAGCAAGAAGTGTACCTTGCAGAAGAAGAAGAAAATGGTGGAGACATCCATCTCACTATAGAGGACTTCAAAGCCGACGATGAAGTGCACAAGGATGCCGTAGACTTTAATTAGATTAGTCATTTTATTTTCCAAGAATTTTTGTAATGGCAATATGCCTTAGTCAATAAATGACAATTGTATTAAACTCTTTCTTATGTGGTGCACCCAATGAAATATAATGTCTAGCAAAGTCATTGAGATTAATGGTACTTAAGAGAGCCTCGCTCCACCAACATCTCTCTCTACTTTCCTGGTCATATTTGATTGGAGTTACCAAACGGATAGAGTGACTACAATGTGTCTTAGTTTGATATTATTTTGGATTAGACTTTTTGGGACCTTTGATGTAATCATTGGCTATCTTTATTAATAAAGTATCGTATTATTATTCGATGTCATGGACATGTTTTAATTCCTAACTTTATTATTTTTCGGTATGTTTCTTGGAGAGTTGGAATGCCTTGTTGATAATGGCACCACACATACTATATTGCGACATATGCAACTATTTCTATGGATGATGCCTAGTCGATCTTCTGTGACTACGATGGCTAGACCATCACAATTGATTCATGGTAAAGGACCAACTCAATTTATGTTGCCAAATGGCACAAGTATTAATGTCACCGAAGCTCTATATGCTCCTAGGGCTGGAAGGACCCTATTGAGTTTTAAAGATATAAGATCCAATGGTTTTCATGTGGAAACACATTGTGAGAATGGACAAGAGTTCATTTACATCACCTCTAATGACTACGGACATAAAAGAGTATTAGAGAAATTTATGTGTCGATCTAGTGGGTTGTATGCAACCACTATTCGAATGATTGAATCCAACCATGTCATGAGATATGACTTATGGGATTCTGACACATATAGGCTTTGGCATGACCGTTTGGGACACCTAGGTCGTGATATGATGATCCGTATATTAAAGACTTCACACGGACATCCATTT
>LYNE01000328.1:52757-88567 GCA_001662545.1 Rosa x damascena | reverse complement strand
AAAAAAACGTAAGTACGAGTTTTATTCGCTTATGATACAAAAAATTACTAACTATAATTTACTGGTTTATTGCATTTCCTTATCCCTAGTTGAAATAATTCCCAAGACTACCAAGGTGTCTCACTGTCTCTCCATCCAAAGATGACGGTTAAGGTCTCATGATTCTTAATTTCCTGTCATTCAAGGAAAAATGAAAAACAGCAGTACAGCACCCTTCCAAAAATAACAGAAATACCTGCCTCTACCACTGACTTGGGGCACCCAAAGCTTAGTCCTAGTCCACTCTTGTAAATGGGGTCTTGCTCCTAATCAAATTTAGGTTCTTCTAAAAGAGCATCTTAAAAAGAAAAATGTTAGGTCCCATAACATTTCCTTCTACCACTTCCCCTCCCATGATCTCAAGTCTTAAGCTTTACCTTCAACTTTATCCAAAAAAATAAACAACAGAAAGAATAGAAAAGTCAGTTTTGCAAGCTTCCCAAGCAAATAAAAATTGGGGGTGTGAAAGCACCCTTTCCTGGAAAAGCAAGCATTGCCACGTGCTCTCACATTACTGGCTTAGCTACATTGTACAGTTATACTCGTTCTTTTTGTCCAGCTTTTATGTTTAATAAATATTTTCTTAATTTTATTGAGCAAAGATTTGTGTCTTTAATTTTCGAAAGGAAGACTTTGACATAATATTCTGGCGAAGTTTGCTCCCCTCCATGATCATATTTAGAAAGTTTGTGTCACCTTCCGCTGTTGTGCACGTTGTTCTTCCTCAAACTCTGTCTTTGCTTTTCAGTTTTCCTCTTTGATTCAAACACACACCCTCTCTCTCTCTCTCTCTCTCTCTCTCTCTCTCTCTCTCTCTCTACTTTTTCATCATCAGAAGTACTCCTCCAATGCTTTGGTCAGAAAAGAAGGGTTGCATGGTTTTGGTCTGAAAAGAAAACGAAAAAGGAACCGAGGAAGAACTAAAGATGTTACAGAGAGCTGCAAGCAATGCATATTCATGGTGGTGGGCGAGTCACATCAGAACAAAGCAATCAAAATGGCTGGAGATTAACCTCCAAGGTAACATGATTGTATTGCATCAAATATTATATATATATACCGGATCGAGTTGATCTGTTACAAAATCTTCTAGTTTTGATGATAAGATTTGAACCAATGTCATTTGTGCCATGTTTTGCTTATTTTGGAGTCAGGAAACTTGCATATTTACAATCAAATTATATGCTAATTTATGTTGGAAAAACTTTCATATTGGCAATACTTTTTGTTTTGGCTCTAAATGGATTTAGACAATTGCAGACTGGATTTAGATGCTTGTCAAATGATTGCAGGATAGTATTTGCCTATCAGAAATACTATTATCAGTTCCGGCGGTTTACAACTAAATTTGTTTGCATTTCAAAAGTATATGTTTATCATAAAATAGCAGTTTTATGAATGGTTTCATCATCTGATTAGCTTGTATTCTACATCAACTCCAGGAACAAATATGTAGCGCACTTGATAACCATGACTCTTCTCTATAAAGAAGGCTCGGCGTCATGTTTATATCTTCCAACTCTTCTAACTGATACCGAAACGTGTTATTTGGATTTTAATGTGCTTTGAAACATATGAACTATCTGTTTATTTATTTATTCTTTCTTTTTCCTGTTCAACATTGTTATGTTAGAGTATCTCTGCATTAAGACTAGAGTAGAGCACAGTATGCTATTTCTTTCCATGTTCATTTATTTGATTTTGCACATTCTGATCTTCACCTAATGGAATTGCAGAAATGGAGGAAAAGGTGCAAACTGTGCTTCAGCTCATTACAGAGGATGGAGACTCCTTTGCCAAGAGAGCAGAAATGTACTACAAAAAAAGACCGGAATTGATACACTTCGTGGAAGAGACCTACAGAGCTTACAGGGCCTTGGCTGAAAGGTATGACCACCTTTCGACAGAGCTACAAAATGCCAACAACACAATTGCTTCTGTTTTCCCTGAACAAGTTCAGTTTGCAATGGATGATGAAGACGAAACGCCCTCACCTAAACCGAGAAAGCCTCTAGACATGTCAAAGGGGAACATCCCACAGGTGCCTAAGGGTCCTACTAAGAATTTGAAGAGTCTTATCAAACAAGCAACGGTTGGCAACAAGAAACTGCAGCCTCAGAAGTCGGTGAGAAAATCAACAACTGTCAAAACAGTTCCCAAATCTGGTTTGAGCAAACCTGAGGGACTTGAAGAGATTGACAAGATTCAGAAGCAGATTCTGGCACTGCAAACTGAGAAAGAGTTTGTAAAGAGCTCGTACGAGAATGGACTTGCCAAGTACTGGGAGATCGAGAATAACATCAAGGGAATGCAAGAGAAAGTAAGCAGCTTGCAGGATGAGTTTGGTGAGGGTCTGGTGATTGAAGATAATGATGCTCGGGGTTTGATGGCAGCAGCAGCATTGAAATCATGCCAAGATACATTGACTCAGTTGCAGAAGAAACAGGAAAGTTCAGCTGAGGAAGCAAGAGTTGAGTCACAAAGGGTTAAGGATGCCAGGAAGAACTTTGAGTCTCTGAAGAATAAGCTTCCTAATGATCAGGCCAATCCCGGAAAGTCATATGCAAAAGATGAAGACGTAAAAGCAGTAAAGGGGACAAATTCAGAGCAGGAAGAGGAGAGTGAAACTCATGAGAGAGAGAAACTAGAGATGTTACGAGAGAAAATAAAGGAGCACTATGATGCAGTGTCAGATGAATCTCTCACCGTTAGTGAAATGGCAGAGAGGATTGACGAGATTGTGAGTAAAGTGATCAGCTTAGAGACTGCTATTTCATCCCAGACAGCTCTAGTCGATAGATTAAGAAGTGAAAACAACGAGTTATGTGAACAAATTCGAACTTTGGAAGATGACAAGGCGACTCTAATTGATGGCAAGAAGGAGTTAGTGAGTAAAAAGCTGAATGAGTTGGAGGAAACATTGCAGCGAGCTCAGGATCTAAACAAAAGTGTTGAAAGCCAGAAGAATAATCTCCAGATACATTTTACTGAAGCGCATTACAGCCTTGATCACATTTCTCATAAGCTGGAAACCGTGAAGCCAGATGAAGAGCTGAGTGCCTCAGACTCATCAAAAACAAATGAGGAATCTCTTGATGCAGCCAAGTTGCAAAAAAAGCTTCAAGGAGGAGATAATGCAGTTGATCCTGCTGATGGTCTCAAGCCAGTGCAGCAAGTGAAGTCAGACGAGGACCAGAAGCCTACAGTTTTGGTGCATAAAGATGAAGAATCTTCAGCACAAGAGTCTACACAACATGAGGAAACACCAAATCCTGGTGATGGTTCTGTAAAAGCTAAAGAAGTACTCCGTACTTCTGCTGGAGATCAAGAAGGAGATGTTTGCCAATCCCTGGAAAATAATAGTGAAGAAAAGAAACTTGTGCTCAAGGACGAGGAGAATAGTACTCCAAGGCAGACAATTGGTAGTCTTCTTGATATGGAATTAACCAATTTGGAGTCAAAGAATGAAGATAGGCCAGACTGGCAGAAAATGTTTACAACTGGACTGGCAGACAAAGAAAAGATTCTATTGAAAGAGTACACTGCAACTCTTCGGAACTACAAGGATCTCAAGAAGAAGTTTACTCTGGCTGAGAATGACCTCTTTGAAACATCAGTGCAGATGAAAGAACTGAAGAGTACCAATGCCATAAAGGATGAAGAGATCAAAGCATTGCATAAGAAATTGGACCTTCTCCTACGGAGTTCAGGTGAAAATCAAGAAGCACTCAAAGCTTTAGATGAGGGGCAGACACCAACCGAAAATGAAGAGCATGATCCAATCAAGGACCTTTTAAATGATAATACTCCCACTACATCAGCAATCGAAGAAAAATTCAGAGCTAACATTGATGAACTGTTGGAGGAGAACTTGGATTTCTGGTTAAAGTTTAGCACTTCGTTCCATCAGATACAGAAGTTTGAAACTAGCATCAAAGATTTACAGTCCGACATATCAAAGCTCGAGGAAGGGAGAAAGAAAGAAGGAAGTAGTCATTCAAAACATTCTCTGAAATCAGATGCACGGCCGTTATACAAGCACCTAATGGAGATACAGACTGAACTAAATGTTTGGCTGGAAAAGAGTTCGCTACTGAAAGATGAACTTCAGTGCAGATTCTCTTCTTTGTGTGACATTCAAGAAGAAATAACCAAGGCCTTGAAGACAAGCGCTGAGGATGGAGACTTCGGCTTTACGAGCTACCAAGCTGCAAAGTTCCAAGGGGAGATTTTAAATATGAAACAAGAGAATAACAAGGTTGGAGATGAGTTACAAGCAGGGTTGGATCACGTGACAACGCTCCAACTTGAAGTAGAAAAAGTTATGGCAAAGTTGAACGAGGAATACAAATTCTCTGCATCAATGAAGAAGCAGCAGCCGGTTCAACCGCAGCTGACTCATTCTGAGAGCCGGTCCAGAGTTCCTTTGCGGTCATTTATCTTTGGTGTCACACCAAAAAAGCAAAGGCGATCGATCTTCGCTGTTGTTGCCCCTGCTATGCATAAGAAATACCACGCAAAAAATAGATCCAACTCTAACCAGCAGTAAACTCTTTCACTGTTTTTGCTGCTTGTTTTCTTCATTTTTATGTCCTGAATGAGAAGTTTTGTATTTTAAGTTTGAACAGTATTTTGACAGGTTTCAGTAGAGTATACTCTTTTTCTTTAGGTCTCTCTTTTTTTTTGGTGTAAGTTTCTTTAGGTCTCTTTGTTTTCAGCTTTTATCTGGAAACGTCTGTTATTTATTTATCAATTACCATACATTTTTTATTGTGTATCAAAACAACAGAACCTTTTATTTTCATGTTGGCATGCAATTAACTGCACTTTCGAGGTGCATTGTGTTTAGTCACTACCATACATGTTTCTTTTCTGGAGGAATGTAATATTTACTTCATGTTTACAAGAATGTCTTGTAGTAAGTATCAACAACGGAAGCATTTGAGTCTTTTACCATGATTCTGATATGGTTATATATTTAACTCCAATTTCGATGTAGTATGTTTATATAGAGTGCCAACTACTATTTTTGCATCCTAGATCAATACCACTTATTCTCTGAATGAAAATCAGATTCCGACTCACAAAAAAAAAAAAAAAATCAGACGAAACCAACGGAACATAGCTGGAAGCCTGGAAGTTTTCTTGCATTCTGTGGGTGACTAAAAGATGAATGACATAATGTGGCCCAGTCTAGCCTTATTATTCACCAAACTGAAATGAAAATGTAAAGCTTTTATATACATCCTCGTAGAGCTTTCAATGAAAATGTAAAGCTTTTATATACATCCTCATAGAGCTTTCCTGCCACTATGAGCTATCGTTTCTCTTTCTTATTTCCCCAACATTTGAGCTATCTAATTAAGAGAACCAAAGTATAGAGAACATCTATTCACATACCGAGAAAAGACACCCCTGGGAAAAGAGAAAGCCTGAATGCCAATCCACAGATTGGTCAAGATCATTGCTCTTATGCACCAAATGACACCTCTGACACGACCTTTGCTCCCCTTCCTTTGGCTATGTATAGGCCTATGTGATGCATTAGATCCTGGAAGGTAATCAAAGTATCAACCATGAGCACTTCTATTATTGTAAAATACAAATACATAATAGAAAGCTGGTAGGTTCCAGCTTTCTGTACTAAAAGGATTGACTAGCAGGAAACCCCTCAGCAAACAAAAGCAATCAATTTTTTCTAGATTCCTTGCTTTTGCAATCTCAACTCTGTCTAATGCATTGTATGCCCCATAATAGGTTCCCATTCTCCTACACTTTCCCAGGACTTGATGACTATTTATAGCTATTAACTTGACACGAAAGAAGAGTTCAACATGCAGTCCTGGGTATCCAAAAATATCTGACTGTACAGCTATGAACTAAGAGCCTAGAATGAACCCACACACTAGACATTAAGCTATGAACTAAAAGGATTGGAACACAAAATTCTGAGACAAACAAAACAAAGAAAAGAAAAAGAAATAATCTTTTGAGAGAAATAATACAGGTGTAAAGGTATAGACTGTCAAAGAGGAAAAACAATTGAGTACCTGGGGATGTGCTACAACATCTTTCATAGATTTGGCAACATCAACCGGAAGATCAAAGGTGGCACAACCACCGGAATACACTATCACATCCTCCAGAGGTTCAAGAAAACGACGATTTCTCGCAGATAAAGTGCTACATACAAAATCCAGCACACATATATCTGTGCATATCCCTAGCACCAAGATCTTCAAAAAACAGTAACTTACAAAATCAGACGGAAACAACAAATAATCAAAAGCCACCAACGAACTAAAACATACAATATCTCAAAAGCAAACAAACACTTTCGGGGTTTGGTAAATGCTTACAGTTTTGATCTGATTGCTCTTAACCCAATTTACAAACACATTGGAACCGTCTTTCTCAATCGAACCAAGAAACCCATCAATGCAATCTTTACACTGCAGTGTCACATTAGGTTCACTCTCCAACCACTGCAGCTCTGCATATCATTAAATCATAGGTTCAAATCTAAATCCAAGCATTTTAGTCAACACTAACACACTTACCTTCCTTGATTGGACTAACAACACATTACAAAAAAAAAGCCAAAAAACACGAAACATTAGTACACTGAGCTAATCCTAGTACCAAACGAGCAAAAGGGTACCTGGAACTAGCTTTGATTCATCAGTACCAGCAATGCAATGAGGAGGATAAGGATGCTCAGGAATATCAGGGTGATGAGAATCAAGAAAACCAAAAACAGGCCATTTCTTCTCACAGAAAACTCTGGCAAGACTCACCGACTCCTTCACCATCTCCGAGATCTGCTTGTCCGGTTGCCTTGGAGCCTAACCAATCACACATGCAGAAAATACATGAACCCATAATTTGCTATTTTTGGAAACTAGCATCATGACAAAGATATAAATAGGAAGATAGATTGAAATTACCAGGTTGCCAGCGCCGACGGTGCAGAAGCCGTTAACGACGTCGACGAGGACAAGGCCGGTCTTGACGTCGCCGGTGACTAGTAGAGATTCCTGGTGCACCGGCATCTGCTCCTTTAACAAATCAACCGTCTGTGGAGCCATTTTTTTTTTTTTCCTTTTTCTTTTGGGTTTCTGTTTCTGTCAAAAGTTGTGTGGTTGCTACTGATCAAGAAAACTGTGATAATACGAGAATCAAAAAACTAAGATGAAGAAGAAGGAGAAAAAAAACAGAAAGCTAGGTGTTTCAGCGGTGATATGACAAGTCAAAAGAAGTAGGCAACGAAACCATTGGTTTGTTGAAGGTGGTTATAAAAGGAGAGGAAGACTGGGATTGGGTAGCATTCCCCCGTGAAGTTTGGGTCTTTGACTCGTATTCTAAGTAGAGAAGGAGACCTTCGAGAAAATTTGCTTGTTTTATCGGTAGAGACAGAACATAAAGAAAGGGTCTTGAGTCTTGACAGAAAGAAACAAACCGAGTTCTTTGGTTTGGGTAAAAGTATTAATTAGTAAAGTGACTAAATTTAAGGAATCCGACTGAATCAATCAAAAGGAGAGAACCTTAATCGTAAAAAAATCAAAAGAAGAAAACAGAACAGAGTGAGGTTGCTTGTTGAGCTACAGACTAAAGAAAGAGAAGAAGGTGCAGAAATTCAAAGTTTAATTCATTTCATCCATGCCAATAGTGGCTGAAGGCTACAGCATATAAAGATGGGATATTTCCGTTACGGATCAGCTTGACAACACGTGGTGAGGTCCACAACAGCTGTACTACAAGATGCTGCAACGATAAGAATGAAAATAGATGGGCTAATGCTAATGGGTCTACTGTAAAAGATGGGCCTTATGCTTAGGGCCGTTAATGGGTCGTGTCGAGTTGGGTTCGTGTCGGGTTAAGGTATTTATCGCGTCGCAAGATATAAACTCAAATCCAACCCATTTAATAATCGTGTCAAAAATTTAAACTCAAACCCAACCTATTTATTAAACGGGTCACCCGTTTCTAACCCGCTTAACCCATTTAATAAATAGGTCATGTTTTGTTATATAAAATGACTCATTTAAGTATTAACAATGGGACCCATTTAACTAAAAAAATATATAAATTGATTAAACTCACTAAAAACTCCACAAGACGAAAAATATAAATAATTATATATAATTTATAAATAATTAAATCTAATAATTAAAAAGCGAAATATTTCAAATCGTCTAATTCTATTATCAAATACTCCAAACGTCCAAAATTTCAAGAAGAAACATAGCACAATCGGGTTATACGGGTTCACTTCGTATTAGCGGGTTGACCCGTGGCCGACCCATTTATTAAATGGGTCATGGCGGGTTGACCCACCACCAACCCGCTTTTTAATCGTGCGGGTTCAACCGGCTTTATTTCATGCGGGTTTCGAGTCGTGTCAGAATTGACAGCCCTACTTATGCTACTGCTACTGGACTAATAAGGAAAATAGAAGTAGGTTGTTGTGATGATCGCAACATTGCTCTAGCCAATCATGTGAATGCATTGGAGAGTGCCGGAAATCCGATCCGGTAGAGGGAAAGATTCAAACAATGGTACTCCAATTCCTATAAGTAGAGCTTTAACAAACAGGAGAGTATTCAATGCAATAATATACATTTGCATTAACAGGAATAGACGGCTGTATAACATCAAATATATTTTTTTTATTATTAAAAAATACATTGCCTATAAATATTAACGGCTGAAATCTGCTGGTTCAATTACACCGTCGGAGTATAGAAAAATTTTCCTAACAAACAAGCGTAGGTTGAGATTGGACATATATAGAATCTTTCTTATAAAAAAAAAAGTTTTGTTTTTATAATAAAAAATATCTTTATAATATTATTATATATTATATAATTGATTATAAAAATTATTAATCAGTTGACTCATGTGATCGGCATATTCTATAAACAAACATAGTGTTCATGAGTTATGTAATCTAAATTGGTAAATTATACAAGAGTGGACCCTTAATTATATATCGTACGAGCTTAGTATTGAGTTCAAGCTTAATCTTTTTATTTATGATTTTCAGCGATCCAAGAACAAACCAAATTTAGAAATTCTTTAAGTTTCAAAGCGTTTGTACTACTATGAAAATATGCTTTTCAAGCTATTAAGCAAAAATACTTCCTAAAAAATATATAATAGGAGACTACCTAGTCTCCCTGATCAATACAGTTCATGAATGAAAATAGAATCTCAATCCATTTTATGTACCTGGAACTCACTTTGTTATTCTGATTGTGAATGCAAGGGAATTCATAAATCAAAATCTTTCTACTTCTTTTTCTTGCATAGTGAACATGTTGGATTTTGTAGAAAATGGTTGTAGAAAAAAAAAATTGCATACAACATACACTCATACCTTTTCCTTCAGAAAATCGATAATCTTGACAAAATTATTGAAACTTGGATTTTAGGTGTAATGATGAAGACTTTTTTAGCGACTAGCACCCAACGCACTGGTACTCGAATAGAAAGAACAAGAAAATCAAGTGTAAAGTATCAAGGCCCTCTGAAAAGCAAGTGTAAATCAGGTTTCTAGCAAAGCACTCTGAAATCAGATTGCTGAGACTTAAACGATACACAAGGTTTTAAGAATGAGAGTGGAAGGAAAAAGAGCTGAATATAAAGGGATGGGATCATGGGAATGAAGCATCTGGAAGTAAAGAACACCATATTCACACAAAAATTCCAAATGAAGCATCATTCAAAATTGGAGGCGAGTAAAAATATTACTTGGATTCTCCCAGCCATCTGGGAGGGAAAGGATTCCAGCCATCTGGGATGAAAGGACACCATATTTCACACAAATATTCCCTTGGATCTGTAAATTTTCCGTTACGAGGAACACGCTGCATATATAGCTCACCTACCGTACTGCATCCATCTCCATTTTGCCTCTCATACTGGTATGATGTTAACCTCATACGAAACTTAATTAACAAACACGTCTCTTTCCTGTAAAGCATTTACTATTCACATGTCAACATACAAAGTTGCACCATCCTGGTGATCACCACCCAAAAACATGTACATGGCTGACTATGCTCTTTAGAAAGGAAAAAAAAAAAAAAGGGACGAGGATCATTAACTGCAAAATCACCACTACATAGGAAGTTAAAAGTAACAGGGACAGAGTTAGAAAGATCCATCCATTTGGAGAAGCAACATAGAAGTGGGTTTGGAAGACTTGACGAGATCTCATTTGCCCTTTTTGTCGTCTTGTGGGAGTTGTAAACCCATGAGGCCGAGCAAATTGGAAGCAGGACCAGGAAGGCCTTGTTGGCTAGAGAAGGAATCAAGAAGACTCTTTACCAGATTCACATCCACATCCACAGGAGTAAAATCCTCCTCCATATCTTCTGTAGCATTAGACGTTCCCTGTACATACACCAATTCAAATTTATTATTTTATGCTAGACCAAGGTACAAAGAACTATGCATGCATTAATACAAAGATTCAAGCTGAAAAGTAACCTAAATTTTTTGACAAAACAAGAAAAAAAAAAAAAACTTTAAACCGATTTATTCATAAGCAAACATGAGACAGACATCATAAGAATATAAAAACTATCAACAGTCTCACCCGAACAAATTGCGAATGAATCAGATACAGACACTTCCTCATGACAAAATATGAATAAAGTGACAATTAGACATTCTCCCAGGACAAATTGCATATGAAAATAACGGTTACCAGTAACTTCCCAGAGAAAATTGCAAGTGAAAACATACAAGTGTATCCTATAGTGCATGGCATGCATATTGGTGTTTGCACAATTGTACACCACTAAAGAACACAGCTTCCTATCTCCATTTGCAAGAGAAGAGAAATATACCTCATCTTTCTTTGGGGCTTGTTCATTAGCACGCACAAAACTCTTCTCAAGTGTAGTACTCTTCAATTCTTCATTTAAAGCATCAGAGTAAGAATGCATGAAAGTATCCTCTCCATTCTCAATATCTTCAGAAAGTTCTGCGCTGTCAATTTCATCTTCTGAATCATCTGTGAATATAAAAAGTTTAAATACAAAGTTCCCCAAATATAATCAAATTGAGATGTATATAACAACTTTCTCTGATGGATCTCATCGACTATCAAGTTATTTGAGACAAGTATCAATCTCATTTAACATGGAAACTATGGTTGCTAATTATGGCAAAACTATAGTAACATATCATTTTAAATAAACGATGAACCTGAAGAAAACGATGCAGAACTATCTAGACAAAGGATTACATGGGAACATCCATGGCTCTGACAAAATTTAAGGCATCAGCAACCAATAAAGCTTACAACAGAGGGAGGGGATGATCAAACAAATGAAGACCCAAGTCAAGCCCATGGCTCATTTTAGCTAGAGAAAGTGGCAGCTGCAACTTCCAAGAACAAGAGCTCAAATGTTCTTGGCTAAGTACAGAAGGATATGCAAAGCTGACCACAAAGCCACAGTTGGGCTTAACCCTCAAATGCATTATCCAATCCAATAGCAACCAAACTAGCATGGATACTGGACATTTGTCAATCTCTTGGGGAGGACATTGCATCAGTTAATCAACTTTCCAACCACTATCAAATTAGATTGACCGTCCAACTTACCATATCATCAACAATTGGAATAGTTGCATACCTTTTCAAGGTACAAACATCCCACCCAAATATATCTCCCTGCCAACAGACAGCTCGCTAGAGTTTGACACAGTTTTTAGGACATTATAAATTTGATACCTTCATGTCTATTCTTGAAGTTTTGAAGTTCTGTTCATCATGTTAGATTTATGTTTTTTATTTAGTGGACTAAACCTGTGTACTTGGCCTTTAGTTCTTTTATTCAATATCTTTTCTGTTTTACTGAGAGTTGTATTTCTTCTGATCACATTGTTTGGTTTAAAAATAAATTATGCAACAGCAATTGAAATCCAGTCTATTAAAGGACAAGATCAAATATGGACATCTTACCGAAATCCAAGTCGGATGAAGACCCTTCTTCAATATCATCATCACTAGTAGCTTCTTCACCACCATGGCTTTTCATAATTGATTCTACATCCTTAAAGAAACGGTCCACATCAAGGTCCACCTCTTTTAGGTTCCTTCACAAGGGAAAACAAAATCACCTTCTCATACCTCAATCGTTAATAAAGACGGCAACTTAAAGTGTGAACAATCCAATACTACAGTAGCTTAATGTGCAAGGCTTCAAACATTATTCACTTTAGATACTTGATAAGTTGCAAACTGAGTCTGTGAAATATATATTACTTGGCAGCACATACTGGAAAGCGATACAAGATACAACCAACTGCTTCATCCAATCAAAAAACTAAAACCCATTTTATAAACCAAACTCGGGGCAAGTAGAGCTGACAAATGGGATAAGAAGGCCTAAATCATGTCTTGTGCTTCATATCATGCTGGTCACTGCATGGCTCTTAATCATTCCCATACATCTACCCATGCCAGGATCGATAATGAACACCGAATAAAAAAAAAAAATGAGGCACATGATTTTTGTGCTTGAGCATTTTTTTAGCACAGGCCTGCATGTAAACTTTCTTTTTCTCTGCTCTTTGCCTGGTTGCAAATTCTTATACTTAACCTTATATACATTAGTAATAATTAAGGTGTATTTTTTTTTTTTTAAAGAAATGAAGGAAGGAAAACTCATACTAACAATAAATTTATAATCAACTTTGTTTACTATTGAAACTGAAATGTAAGTTACTGTACAGTAATAACACTAACAAACAGTAAAATAGATGAGTAACTTTAATTGCATTTGATAGTTGTAGATTTTCATTTTTAGTTTTTACTAAATGTGTCATGCCTAGAAGCTAGAACCACATAAAGGCCGTATACCCGTGATGTATTTAACTCACATCCTATAGCTTATGGTCATTTGAACATATCAGGCTTGTGCAACCTGGCTCATTTGTCATTTCACTCATCTAGATGCAAGTAAACCAGATGATTCACTCAAAAAGGCAAAACTGCTTCAGTAACAGGGCTTCCAATGCTTCGAAATTCATACAAAGGATCCATATGGAAATAGGTTTTAGTCTTATAGATGTAAGCACTCCAAATCTATCAAACCATCAGAACTAAGAGCACAAGTTCAAATCATCTGAATTGTAACAATCAGCACTAAAAGAAGATGTCACATCCATGGTAATTGCTCCAATTTCTGTGTTTGGGATAAAATTAAGCGACAACTCATGAAGAACTGATACACAAACATAAGTAACAGATAGGCACTAACCTGTTCTCAGGAACCTCAGCTCCCTTGTAGCTTGACACCTTTTCGACAAAGGCCTGCATGGTTTTTGCTATATCACCAGGATTGAACCCATCAGTGTTAGAGCTGGAGGATGGACCAACATTGTCCTGCTCTTTTGACTTCTGCTTCTTCTTATGTTTTAAATCATAAAGTTCCATCTCCTTTTGTCTCTCTAGAAGTTCAGAGTTCAATTCATCCTCTCCATTGTAAAGCCAAGAATCATCATCAGAAGGTGGAACATCTACACGCTTAAAATCATCCACCGAATAAGGTAAAGCAAGAATCTCATCTATGCGCCTCACTGGAGCACTCATCATCTCACTGCAACAAAGTAACACTTTAGTTTAACTCCTCACACTAACAGAGAAAGATAATTCAATTAACTACAATAACACAAATCACTGGCAATCCAATTGGAGAGACCTATATCTCTGTCAAATGACTTCCTACAACATTTAGTGGGCATATCAGAAGTAACCACCATAGTGTCAGTTAAATCGAAATTCAATTACATAATCATACTGCCCAAATAGTTATAAACCAGTACCTAGCCCTTGAAAACGAAGCACTACTCCGGTAATACTCCTCCGCATTCTGCATCAACCTCTGGTACTCTTTTGAACCCGGAAGCAACCCTTCAAAGTAACCGCTCCTCTCCAAACTCTCCCTAAAGGCCTCCCACGTACTCCCTTTCCCTTCCAACCCCTCCTTTCTCCTGTGCTGATACATCATCTCCAACCCACACGCAATCTTCATTCCCAATTCAGCCTCCACATATGCCGAATCGCTCCTATTCGGCATCATCGGATAACATTTCGGTGCCTGAAACGTCTGCTGCACCAGCTGAGCATACATTGCCCTCGACATTTTCACCGATATGCACACCAATTCCTCCTCCCTCCCTCTGCTCAGAAACCTCTCCATCTGCGCCGCATACTTCATTGTATCAATGTCACGGTCATAGAAGCCCTCAACCGCCAATGCAACCAGACACGGCTCCTGACTCAACACCTGAGCCACCGCCGGCGGAACCCTAACCCTAACCACATGCATATTCCTCCTCGCCTTCTCGGGATACTCCGAAATCCGGTTCTTCACCGCAGCCTGCACCGGCTGAGCCGCAACCGACTCCTCACCAAACGCCGCAATGAAATTCAACGCCTCTGTCAGGTTAGGGTTCCGGAGGCGGTGCCGGGGGACGATATGAACCTGACCGCGGCGAATGAAGACGCGGTTGGAGCTGGTCTGAGGGTTGAGCCAGCGAGGGAGGTGAAAGGCGGCTTCAATTAGGAGAAACTCGCCGTCGGAGTCCCAGACTCGGATGGAGAGGTCCGGGAAGGTGGAGGAGATGTGGAAGAGGAGGAAGACGGTGAACCACTCGTCGTCGAGGTTGTCGCCGACGCGGAGCTTGCCGTGGAGGTGAGGGAGGTGGGGGGAGCAGAGGCAGGAGGGCTTGGGGGAGGCGGAGGGGGAGAGAGTGAAGGGCTCGTGCTGCCAAATGTAGTCGGAGGTGAAGGGGGTTAGGGTTTGGAGGATTTGGAGGTGGAGGGAGTGGAGCGAGGCGGCGGTGGTGGAGGTGGGGGTGAGGGAGGAGTCCGGGAAGATGGCGTAGAAAACGGTGTCGTCTGGGAGGCGGGAGTTTTTGTGGGAGAATATGGAGGAGGAGGAGGAGGAAGGGTCCAGGTCTGGAGGTGCCGCCATGGTTTTTACTCTCAGTCGGTGGAGTTCTCGGTTTTGCTGGCGCTCAAAGATTGTTCTGGTGTTTCTAGTATGAGACGCGATACTCTATTACCTTATATACTTTTTTGTTTTCCTTGTAGAAAAAAAAGAAATGAAAAGGCACACCTCCTTAATTCTTTCATAAATTCCTATTTTATCCTCCCATCACGTGATGAACCTTACCCGACACTTATTCACGAGGGGTGGATCATTGGTTCGATTTCGCATGAATGATTTAATTCTATATGGTTCAGATTTAATTTTAACAGTCGACCGTTCAGTTTAACCATTGTGATCTTAGCTCGATTTGATATGGTTTACTGGATTTTGATTTCAAAAAGACTGTTCCTTCTTGATACATTTTTCATAAAATTACAAAATCTAACAATACCTCTATGTGAGCAATAAGTCCCTCTCACTTTTGGGTAGGGCGACGTGGACTTTGTCTCGGTATGCACACTCAGTGTACTTTGTTTGGTCTAGCAAGGCGGTGAGCTGTTTACTTAATCAAATAGACGCAACCTCCTAGTGGCAGAATGAAACAAAGTGTCGCCGGATTTGTTTCCGTGTGACAACATAGTGGGAAAGCTGTGATATTTGTACTGATGCTTCTTTGTGATAGAGTTATCTTTCCGGTATGTCACCGCTATGTCAAAACAAATGAATTAGTCATTCGTGCACTCTTTGCTAGTTGGTACATGTTAGAATACATAGATTTTATGGAGACTCTTGGTATTATTTCAGGAGGTTTTCTTTATGCTTATTGTAATATAGGGTTCAAGCTCTACGTCCCCTCTTTATATTCTACAGTTTCATTAATCAAGGCTTGAGGGCAGTCACACCAGCCCAATTTCAGAACAATACCTCTATGTGAAAAACAAAATGTAAATTCAAAATAATTAAGGGAAAATGATCTTTTACCCACTTTATACAAAAATATTTCCCATGCACCTAACCAACTTATCCCCTTTCACACAAAACTTTTTCCTTTGTCCCCCCACCCAAAATTCATTTAAGAATATACCATTAGTACCCTCATCATCTTTTGTAATTTTCACTATTACTATGAACAATATTATTTTTCTGACGAAGCGAGGTGGGCTCATATTTTGAAGTTATTTGTTTAAATAATTGCAGTTAGAATTCATCCTCTAAATTCAAAGGTAAACAGTATTTTTACTATTCATAATTTCAATCCTTTCCATACTAGATTTACTTGCTATTTGCAGCAGAACTAGTAAATAATTAGCAGGGGAGAGAGAGAGAGAAGTTGAGAAAATTAAAAGATTTTAGATCAAGGCTCAAAAGAGAAACCCCAGATTTACTAGGATATTATCTTCATAGTCTAGAAAAATTCTGAGAAAAATATTAAAGAAATTAAAGAAACTCTTGAAGAGGAACAAAAACTTCTTGATTATTTGAGCATCGGTTAAATCCACCTAAAGTGGTATCAAAGCTTGCTTAAAAAGCTCAAAAAGAATCCCCAATGTGGACAATGTCTTAAATAATAATAGAGAATTTGAACTCTCTATTAAAACTCATGAAAAACATTAGAATCTGATACAAGAATTATCTAGATATCAAGATCTTCTAGATAAATTACCAGATATAATTTACCAATTAGAAAAATTGGAAAACAAAATAGATTATATCAAAAAACTTCCTCATCAAAAGGAAGATAAAGAGCTAACAAATGTTAGCAGAAAAATCAATGAACAAAAGGAAATACTGGATTCTATGAAACAACTACTGAAAGAAAAGAAAAATCTTCCAGCAGCAAAATTCAAGAAATCTAATGGGTTCAAACCATTAGAAAAACTTGTAAAGAATCATTTTCCTAAAGAAAACAACAGAGAAAACTCTCTTTCCCAAGATTAAAAACAACACAAAAGAAGAACAAACCAGAAAAAGATACACACACAGCAATATAGCTAAATGTAAACTTCACTGCTCAAAAACAGAATTGGGTACAAGGGAGAATTACAAGACTTGGACTGTTGGTCCATCCAAAGCAAACTAAAACACTCTTAAATAACCACTAAGGAGAATTCTAGACACTGATATTCTAGAGTCCTCCAGCAGCTACAACATTGGAACTAACAGAAAAATAAAAGCATGCTGAAACAAAGACTTTTCAGTTTCCAAAAAGAACAAACTTAACACTCCCCCTTAAAGTTGTTTTTGGAGTTCAGCCCCAGCTTTGCACGAAGGAACTCGAATGGACCTGTCACGCCCCTGATTTTACACACATGAAAATCGATATATAATCTCATAATTACATATGCGTGAACGTTCAGCCATCAATACAAAATACCTAGAAAATTTTTCTCTTTTAACCCAAGTACATATTGATGCCCTGAACCCACTATGTCAATATAGACCCGCTCCATAGAGTCATATATTACAATGCTTACGAATTAAATTGTCAATAACAAAATAAAACGTAACTGCTCCTCAGAGCTAACTACACAACGGAAGTCCTTATCAACGGTAAAGTTACAAAAATGGCTTCCTACCATAAAGCTGCAAAGGCGCTACCTCAGCTTCAACCTCGATTATCCTAACCTACAGGATTAACCCCTACACCGTTTGAATAGTGTACCGGGTTGTCACACAACAAACCCGGTAAGCTTTTGCAAGCCCGTATGAGTAATTCAAAACACACATGCACAACTCACGCCAAAAACGAGGAAAACCTTTCAACTCGCGAATAAAGAAAACATACCATGCTTCCCAAAACAATACTCTTTTCCCAAAAGAAACAACGAAAGTCACACCGTGACAAAATCATATAAATCGTTAACCTAACAATTAAAATATGATAAATCGATCCAACCTGGAAAAAACAATAATTAGGTCCAACCTGGACAAAACAGCAAATAGGTCCAACCTGGACAAAGCATCAACACAAATCAATTATACATATCGTTAACCTAACAAATAGAATATGATTCTTTAGTCCAACCTGGACAAAACAACAATTAGGTCCAACTTGGACAAAACAGCAAATAGGTCCAACCTGGACAAAATATGTACCCAGGAGTCTTAAGTAACCTACTTAGATCCGTGAGGTACGATGGCAGACAGACTAGAGCTCTAACTGAATCGTAACTTGTCACCCGGCCAAGGTTCAACCTTACGATATAATATTGTCATGAGGATGCAACATGCAACCCCGGATCCTTAGGCCAACCTGACCCTCAGATCAAAACGTCAAATCAAATCAAAAGGAGAAATCACAACCTATGGCTCTCAAATCCTCAGATCACCGGTCGTCAGATCAAAATGTTAAATCAAACCAAAAGGAGAAATCACAACCTGTGACTCTCACATCCTCAGACCACCGGTCATCGGATCAAAACGTTAAATCAAATCAAAAGGAGAAATCACAACCTGTGACTCTCAAATCCTCAGACCACCGGTCGTCAGATCAAAATGTTAAATCAAACCAAAAGGAGAAATCACAACATGTGACTCTCACATCCTCAGACCACCGGTCGTCAGATCAAAATGATAAATCAAACCAAAAGGAGAAATCACAACCTGTGACTCTCAAATCCTCAAACACTTTTCAAAACAATAGAAATACCATTTCCCACCATTTGTTTTCAGAAAAGCCACACCCCAAAACAATAAAGAGCATCATTTCATGCATATTGTTTTCATAAATCCACCAAAACATATATATTTCACACAAATATATAATTACGTAGTCATCCGCTCAGGAATACCTACTAATACCAACTATAGTTTGCAATTAAATCAATAACTCCCAAAATGATAAAGGAAATCCGTTCATTAATGAACCTTGAACCTTGTGAGATTACTCACCTCAGAATCCCGCTGCGTCTTCTATACAGAACCAAACTAACACTATCACCAACAACTCGTCCAATTTACCTTTAGAAGCACCTAATTACCAATGATCTCAAATCAGTAACGATTCACAAATGATTTAAGTCCGAAACCCTTGTTTTGAACCAAAATTTCCAAAGTGACGCCAATCGAGGCGAAACCACATCCGAGACCACCCAATGTCTCCGGAATATTTCTACGATCGATATGTCCAAACCACAAGTCGATCGGACGCTCGAATCCTCACGGATCAAAACATCGAACGGTCTGAAACCGTAAAAATCATAACATATTCATTCGATCTCCAAAAATTATGTATTATATATCAAAACGCTCGTATCAACGAGTAGAAGATATATAATAGTAGAAACTATCCCTTACATAGCCAGAAGGCCGCCAAAATGCCACCACAGTCGGCGGTGCAACCACCACCGGCCAAAACTCAAAACCACAACAATCAAGCCATCCAGAAATGTTCATCATGAAGAGTAGAGCAACTTTCATACCTGGAGCTAAGTCTGGTTCGGCCTAGATCGTCATTGATCGAGCTTGCAAGATCGGTCAATCGCAGCCGTCTGATCGAGCCCCAGATTCGTTGTGCACTGCAGATTTTCAAACCTTGATCTTTCACTCCACACGCAAAATAGTCCTTCAAGGCGGGTATGAGGATGATCAGAAGGAGGAGGAAATTCCAAAACTGAGAAGGATCGGCCGAGACGTCTCCGGAAAAATGGATTTCCGATCGGGTCGGTCCGCCGTCACTGTTCACGTCTTTGATCTCCTTTCGGGTTGCTCCACCGGTAAAACTGACACCAAGGGTCGACGGAGAAGGGCTGGGCGAATCGATCTGGGCCGGGTCCACCGTCGTGCGTTGCCGGAAAACAGTGATGGGTGCGGGTCGGGTCGGCGGGTTTCCGTCGGTTCTGAGATGCGCGGAGGAGAGAGAACGGAGAGAAGGGTTTCCGAAAATGGCAAATGGGATTTTTTGAAATTATTTTAGGAAATTCCTTATTTATACCAAAATGGAAACTTCTTCCAATGACCATAACTTCCTCATACGAACTTCGATTGACGCGTTCCACATGTCCACGAACTCGTATCGATGCGCTCTACAACTTTCGTGAAGGAAGTTTTCGGAGAATCCCAACGGATAAAAAGTCAACCTTTGGCAACCCTCCTAAAACCATATTCTTCATATCAAATCGTGTAGATAGTTCTGCCCTTAGCTTTGCAATCTCACCTTCATCACTTCTAGTTACTATCATATCATCCACATACAAAAGGACCACCATATGCAAGTCTCCATCCTTCTTAACAAAAAGACTTGAATCTGCATATGTAGAATGATAACCACAGAATTGCAAAAATTCTGCAATCTTCCTGTACCATGCTCTCGGGGCCTGCTTTAGCCCATATAATGTTTTTTGAGTTTGCACACATAACTTGGATGAGCTTTTGATGTGTAGCATATTGGTTGCTCCATATGGATATCCTTGTCAAGATCACCATATAGAAACGCATTTTTAACATCAAGCTGCCATAACTTGAGAGGTTGCCAAGGAAATCACAACACGAACAGAAGTCATCTTTGCAACGGGACTGAAAGTCTCCTCATAATCTTCTCCATAGCTTTGAGAGAAACCACGAGCAACCAATCTAGCTTTAAATCTGTCCACACTTCCATCAGCTTTCCTTTTCAGCTTGTAAACCCATTTACATGTGATGGGATTCACATGATCAAGTTTTGGAACAAGATCCCAGGTCTCATTCTTAATGAGAGCCTTCATTTCTTCATTCATAGCTTGCCTCCAGTGAGCACTTTCTTTAGCTTCATCATAACCAGAAGGTTCTTCATCATCAATTGAGCCTGTAAAGAAGTAAGAATAAGTGCTTGTGAAATTTTCATCTCAATATTGTGCCGGCTTGGTGATATTTCTTCTTGGCCTTTGATTTGCTACAACAACTGCATCACCATCTTCTAGAACTTTTCCATCTTCAATTACTTCTTCATTTTCAGAATTAATGCTCCCCCTTTCACCTTGCTGCAAATCAGACGAAGGCAAACAAAAACTAGGAGCATTTGAGGATGTTGGCGATTCAACAATTTCAAATTCCTGCAAATTTAACTCTCCACCAGCAACTGCACCATAATATGAAGAAATTTCATCAAATACAACATCTCTAGAGACAACAAAATTGTGAGTGATAGGATCCATGCATTTCCAACCCTTTTTCCTTTCATCGTACCCAATAAATACGCATTTTTTTGCCTTTGCATCCAACTTCCCTCTCCTAGAGTCCGACATATAAACATAGCAAATTGAGCCAAACGCTTTGAAATGCTTTACACTAGGCTTCTCTCCAAACATCAGCTCATAAGGTGTCTTCATGTTATTTGGACTCAAAGGCAACCAATTGATTACATAGGCTGCACACATCATACCCTCCGCCCATAAGGCCTTGGGTAAATTTTTGGCATGTAACCAGCTTCTACATGTCTCTGTGAGACGCCGGATCTTCCTTTCGGTGATACCATTCTGTTGGGGGGTTTCTGCACAAGACAACTCTCTTCTTATCCCGAACAAACGACAAAAAGAAAAGAATTCCTCCTATTGTCGGTTCGCAGCCGCTTAATTTTCAAGCCAAGAGCACCTTCAACATTCTCTTTGAACTCTTGAAACTTTGAGAAAGCATCTGATTTTTGCTTAATACAATAGACCCATGTAAATCTTGAAAAGTCATCAACAAGAATCAACATATATTAAAGACCAGAAAATGAAGGAGTTCTAGTAGGACCAAATAAATCACCATGAATGCATTCCAAGGGAGCCTTGCTTCTAGATTGAGAAATTCCGAATGGAAGATGATGAGACTTACCGAATTGGCACCCTTCACACACTTCTTTGCTAGGAAAAGTTGTCAAGCTTGGTAGATCTTCCACCAAATTTTTCCGAATCATAACTTTCAACTTATCAAAGTTCACATGCCCCAATCTAGCATGCCACAAGGATGCATTCTCATTGCAACTCACTCTATCAATATAAGATGAAGAGGTAGATAACACAAATGTATCTTTTACCCTCCTACCAGTATGCATAACATCTGCCTTTATAAATTCAACATTTTGGAGAAATTTAACATCATGTGGCCCAAACAAGACACTATAACCAACATCCACATCATTTGGAACTGAAAATAAATTTTTCTTCATGCCAGGAACATGGAAAACATTATTTAAGGTGATAGAATCGTTACCTCCATCATTAATGACTACGGTGCCTTCATTCTCAACCTTGTGAACTGTATTATCTGCTGTCACCATAGCTTCATTGCCATTGTGTGGATGTAACTTAGAGAACTTTGATTCATCACCTGTCAAGTGATGGCCACAACCGGAGGCCATGATCCAATCATTCTGGAAATTAATAGAAGCCATGGCATTGAGAGTTGATGATTCTGCCATAAAACACTTCCCCCAACTGTCTTCATCTTCACCATGACTTGAGTCATGAGAGCCACCATTTTTCCTAGCATAATTTCCCGAATTGAGCTTCACATTGCATAACTTTTTGATATGACCAGGCCTACCACATCAATGACACTTGAACTTTTTCTTGTAGGAAGATTCACCAGCTCCTTCATTCACATGCCTTTTAAACTCCTTCTCAAATCTGAAATTCTTCTTTCCATGAGCAGAGAGTGCCTCCCTTGTGTTGTTGGAGTTGGTTGATATTGAAATTCCAGCCATTTTTCGTGCTAGAGATTCTTGAGAAGACAAGAGATTCTCAAATTCTACCAAAGAGGGTTGCCGATCCCACCCTTGAATTGAAGTAATAAAAGGAGTGTACTCCTTTCTCAGCCCACGAATAATATGTCTTCTCACACGAGCCTTAGAGATAGGTTCATCTGGATCTAAAACTGAAATCTCTGAACACAAGTTCTTAATCTTCAAGAAAAATTGAGAGATAGAAAGATCACCTTGGCTTGAATTTGTCAATTCATTCTCCAACATTTGCAGGCGACCGATATCTTTCTTGTTGAATAGTCTGTTAAGAGTCTCCCAAATATCATTTGCTGAGGTGCACTTCATAATATGATCGAACAATGCAGGGAAAATGGATTTCTTTAGCACGAACTCTGCCTTTGCATTCATTGTTGTCCACTTCTTCAAATCTTCAGCATTTTCTGCATTATCCTCAGGCTAAGCTGTATTTGCTCCACCAACAATAGCCCATAGTTCTTCACCAACCAAATACGATTGTATTCAAGATCTCCACATCTTATAATTTGATTGGTTGAGCAGCTCTATGCCAAGTCCGACACTCCGACTTGAAGACTCCATCTCTTGCAGCAACACCAGTTGATCTTCTTCACCAAGGGATTGACACGGCACCTACCGCCCTTGGGGCTCTGATACTATAAAGAAAACAGCAGAGAAAACTCTCTTTCCCAAGATCAAAAACTATAAAAATGATAATTGGTATATTAATGATAATAACAATTCAGAATATTACAAGATATATAGGAAATCAATCTACCTTCTATGGTATGGAATAATCTAGATCTTAAGTATTATCACAAAAATAAATTACAACGATTAACAAAATGTGAAGGGAAACAATTAGCATTTACACCTAAATCTTTCCATATCATGAGAGATTCTCAACACTCCCCCTCAAGTTGGAGAGTGAATGTCATGGAGTCCTAACTTGGAAACTAAAGATTCAAAACTATCTCTTCCCAATGCCTTTGCGAAAATGCCTGCAATTTGTAGAGAAGAAGGAACATATCTAGTAGAAATCAATCCGGCTTGTACCTTCTCTCGAACCACATGACAATCAATCTCTATATGTTTTGTTCTTTCATGAAAAACTGGATTGGCGGCAATATGTAATGCAGCTTGGTTGTCACAATACAAAGAAGCAGGTTTATCATGAATAATTTGAAAATCTTGTAAAATGTACCTCAACCAAGTTAATTCTCAACAAGTCATAGCCATAGCACGGTACTCGGCTTCTGCTGATGAACACACCACATTACCTTGCTTCTTAGATTTCCAAGAAATCAATGAATTACCAAGGAAAACAGAATATCCAGTTATTGACTTTCTTGTTGTTGGACAACTTGCCCAATCTGAGTCACAATAAGCTTTTAAAGCCAAATCATTTTCTAATGGAAAGAAAATGCCTCTACCCGGATTTCCCTTAATAAAATGGAATACTCTCATGGCAGCTTCCATATGAGGTTTCCTTGGCTGATTCATGGATTGGCTAAGAATCCGAACAGAATACACAATATCTGGTCTCGTCACAGTGAGATAAATGAGTTTCCCAATCAATCTCCGATAACATGTGGGATCTTTAAGAATTTCCTCATTTGTAGGTGTAAGCTTTAAATTTTGTTCCATAGGAAAATGACATGGACGTGCTCCTATAAGAACTGCATCAAGTAGAATATCTAATGCATATTTTCGTTGAGAAACGAAAATTCCTTTCTTGGACCGTGAGACTTCAATGCCCAAGAAATATTTAAGATTGCCAAAATCTTTTATGCGAAATTCCTTATGAAGAAATGCCTTTAATAATTCAATGGCTTTGGGATCATTTCCAGTGAGCACAATATCGTCAACATAAATGAGCACAGCAGTGAAAGAATTACCAACCACAAGTGTAAATAATGAATAATCAGCCTTGGATTTCCTGTAACCAGCCTTTTGAATAACATTGGAAAATTTGGAGAATCAATTTCGGGAAGCTTGTTTGAGACCATACAATGACTTATTTAGTTGACATACCAAATTCTCCCCCTGTCGACTGAATCCAGGTGGAGGAACCATATAAACCTCTTCATGAAGGTCACCATGAAGGAATGCATTTTGTACGTCCATTTGATGAAGACTCCAATTTCGGGAGGCAGCAATAGCGAGGAGACACCTAAATGTGGTGAGCTTGGCAATGGGTGAAAAAGTCTCACAATAATCCACCCCTTCAACTTGGGTGTAACCCTTGGCAATGAGGCGGGCCTTGTAACGTTCAATGGTTTCATCTGAATTATACTTGATCTTGTACACCCATTTGCAGCCAATGGGTTCCTTGCCGGGAGGAAGAGGAGTAAGGCTCCAAGTGTTGTTAGCCTCCAAAGCTTGAATTTCAGATGTCATTGCTTCTTACCATTGAGGATTTTTTATGGCCTCTGCAAAACTATTAGGTTCCACATTTCGAGTAATATTGGCAATAAAGGATTAGTGAGATGAAGAAAAACGGTGATAGGAAATGTAATTAGAAAGTGGATAACGCGTACCTTTATTAGGAAATGGCCACAAAGACGATTAATCCTCCTGGGTAGGCAACACAACATGAGAACAAACATAATCTTGTAGTTTGACATTTGGTTTTCTAACGCGTTCTGAGCGGTGAAGTGCAAGGACAATATCCTCATTAGTATTGGAGGAGAAGAAGGAGGTGAAGATGGTGATGAAGATGAAGAGTTGTCAAGTGGAGGGGATGAATGATGTGAAGATGGTGATGGAGGTGTTTGATCATTGGGATGAGTGTTATGGTCAGACAAGACATTTGGAGATAAAGAATTGTCAACTTGAGGAAGGGTGTGTTCAATGGGAGAAACTCTAGATGTAGAGGGATATCATTTTCAAGAATCACATTAGGAAGCACTGCATCATGAGGCTGCAGAGAAAGATTAGGAGAATCTTGCTTCTAAGGAAAGATATCCTCATGAAAAACAACATCCCTGCTAGTGAAAAACTTTTTGGTAGTTAGATCATAAAGTTTATATGCCTTTTGACCGAAAGGATATCCAACAAATATGCATTTATGAGCACGATGATCAAATTTGTGTTTGGGGTGAACATTAGTGGCATATACAAGACAACCAAAAACACGAATATGAGAATATTAGGGAACACGTTGAAATATTTTTTCAAATGGAGATTTACCAGACAAAAGTGGTGTAGGCAGACAGTTGATAAGATAAATTGCTGTGAGAACACATTCCGCCCAAAACTCTAATGGAAGATTAGCTTGAAAAAGTAAAGCACGGGCAATCATGATTATATGGCGATGTTTTCATTCCACAACTCCATTTTGTTAGGATGTGTAAATGCAAGAGTGCTGATAAATGATGCCATTAGCTTGGAAAAATGCACGCATAGATAACAAGAGTGCTGATGAATGATGCCAACACTTCCATTATCAGAACGAATGTGTTGTACCTTTTGATTGAATTGTGTCTCAGTAAAGGCAAGAAAAGATTTTAGAAGATTTTGAGTTTCAGATTTGGCATGCATAAGATACAACGAGGTACATCTGCTAAAGTCATCCACAATTGTCAAGAAATACCTTGCACCGGAATGAGATGCAATTTTGTGAGGACCCCAAATATCACAATGAATGAGAGCAAATGGTTTTGTTGTGGAAATAGTACTCAAATTGAATGAGAGACGAGTTTGCTTGGCTAATGGACAGACATCACATACTTTATCTACGCTACAAGAAACACCGGGAATTGTTTTGGCTAGCAATTGCAAGCGATTTGGAGAAGGATGACCAAGACGTCGATGCCACAAAGTGGAAGAAATGACTGCATGATTGGCAGAAGAAATGTGTGAAGGTTTAATGGCTAAATTTGGAGTGAGGTAATAGAGACCGTTATGCTCCCTACCCAAGCCGATTATCTTCTTCGTAACCAAGTCCTGCAAAAGACACACGTCAGGAAAAAAGGTGATGAAACATTTAAGAGATTTTGTAAGCTTGCTTACTGAGATAAGATTAACCTTAAAACTTAGAGCACAAAACATGTCACTTAGACGAAGATTAGAATTAAAAGAAAAATTCCCAATTGAATGAATGAGAGCATGTTCACCGTTAGGTAATTTCACAGGAGGGAACAAAGGTGTAGGAACAAGATTTGATAAATAATTAGGAATGGATGTAATATGGTCTGTTGTCCCGCTATCTATGATCCAATGATTAGGAAAAGAAGAGGAATGTGGTAAACCTGTACCATTTGCTTGAGATGAAAAAACACCCGTACTCTTTACCAGTGTCATAATTTGTAGGCATTGTTCAACGGTAAGATTGGGAGCAATTGCTTGAAGTTTATGGATGGCAGAATGAGCGACAGCCATGATAAACAAAATGAGAAGTTAAAAGCTTCTCAAAGAAATTCCAACACTAGTTGGAAATATTTTGAAATTTAGGTCCAAGAGCGTTTTGCTCTAATACTATGTAAAAATGATAATTGGTATATTGATGA
Organism: Rosa x damascena; assembly: GCA_001662545.1. Lineage (NCBI taxonomy): Eukaryota > Viridiplantae > Streptophyta > Magnoliopsida > Rosales > Rosaceae > Rosa > Rosa x damascena. The sequence continues at coordinate 61,388 of LYNE01000328.1, read as the reverse complement.
TAATTACAATTCAGAATATTACAAGATATATAGGAAATCAATCTACCTTCTATGGTATGGAATAATCTAGATCCTAAGTATTATCACAAAATAAATTACAACGATTAACAAAATGTGAAGGGAAACAATTAACATTTACACCTAAATCTTTCCATATCATGAGAGATTCTCAACAAAAACAACATAGAAGAAGAAAAAACCAGAAAAAGATACACACACAGCAATATGGCTGAATGTAAACTTCACTGCTCAAAAACAGAACTGGGTACAAGGGAGAATTACAAGACCTGGACTGTTGGTCCATCCAAAGCAAACTAAAACACTCTTAAATAACCACTAAGGAGAATTCTAGACACTGATATTCTAGAGTCCTCCATTAGCTACAACATTGGAACTAACAGAAAAATAAAAGCACGCTGAAACAAAGACTTTTCAGTTTCCAAAAAGAACTTTAAACTTAACAGTTCCAACTATGTTTTTCCTATAACCAACAACGAGTTTGACTAGCATCAAATTCGAAAAACCAAAGCATTTGGTAGCAAGAGAAGCTAAAATGATGAGCATCTTTGGGAAAAATAAAGGAATACAACTCCTCAATTCAAAAGAATTTGAATACAATGAAATAGAACAAGAGGTGAAAAGTTCTTCAATTCCAAAACTAGATTTCAAACAAATCTATAAAAGAAGAAAATTTGAATTGATGGATAGCCACAATTTCAAATTATTGGAATTCACAACTTCATATACATCAGGAGAAACAAATCTCTTAATCATCACTCCTCAAGAAGTTGGTAGAGCAAAAGCAAAAAATTATCAATTTATGCATATTAGAGCAGTCCAAGTTGGCATAAAACTTCTTGCCCGAGAAGGCATAAACTGTTCAGCCTTATGTGTCTTACAAGACAATAGACTAATAGATTTTCAAGCTAGTCTATTGGGAACACTTGAAACATCTTTATGCAATCAAGTAGCATATTTCAACTGTTTCTCAAATTTCTCAACAAGCTTGAAAGATGTTGCTCACTGTTTAAGGCTGAGAGTCAAAACAGATGGTATAACAATGAAAGAAAATATGCAAGAACTAGCAATAGTATACAGAATATACTATAAACTGATGAGTATCACAGTAGAACCTAAGACAAGGATATCAAATATCCCAAGTGTTACTACCTAATTTATCACCAGCTAAAAGAACCATTCAGAATAAATACATAAAGTTACTTCATTCTAAGTAACTTTTCCTATAGAATGGAAATTATCTGATCCAAAAAAACCGCCAGAAAATGCTAAAGCGAATATCTATGAAAGTAGAAAGACTGGAGATATTAGTCTAAAGTTCGATAATCACGGAAAAAGTGATGAAGGTTCTGAAAATATCAAGATAAACAAGAATTTCAGAAGATGCAATAGCACCAGAGAAGCAAGTACAAGCGGTATTAAATTCGTCATTGAAGAACCATTAGATGATCCTATTACAGAAGAAGAATTAGAAGCTGATCTAAACATACCAGCAAATATGCTTAGAGCAGAAAAGCTCTATGAACTCTATGAAGAAGCAAAATCCTGCAAAGATACAGAACGATTAGAACAACTAATCGAAAAAATGAAAAACTTCAAAATAAGTAAGGCAAGAAAAGTCCTTCCTTATCAAGATATAGAAATGGAAGAAGGAGAAAGCTCCAAAACAACTTTCATCACTAGAGAAAAGGGAAAACCAAAACTCCCTATAAAAAGGATACCTACTGGCAGAGAAAAAGAAACAAATTCTTAAAGATTTGTCCAAGAGTACCAATTACTAATTATGGTATATGGCTAAATCTAGACAAAGCTCTAGATAAAAGAAAAACCATTGAGCAATGGGTCGACAGCCTTATGATGGCTTCTGCCCTAACTCTTGAAAAATTTGAAGCACCAAATCTACAGGTGTATTATGAAACTACTCTTACTGGAGTAGCAAAGAAATACTATTTTTCTTTCAAAGAAACAGAGAGAGGAAAAGAATGGTTAGAACAAATCAAGAACTCAAAATCATTATATGATTTTGCAGTGCCTTTGTATGACCAATTTTGAGGAGATATTTCAAACATAAGTGAAAAGGCTAAAGAGTTAGCCAAATCAAACATTTATGCTCTCAAGATCTGCTACATGAGATATTTTGAAGAATATCTAAATGAATTCCAAGAATACTACTGTACAATAGGTGAACAAGAAAATACTGATCTAGTAAATTTATTACACATGAAACTTCTTGAACCATGGAGAACAACTATAAGAGAAATTATAGCTGCAAAGCCTATTGAAAGATTCTTAGTAGGAGTTGCTGATAGAATCAAGCAATTGTTGAAACAACAATGCAAAGCAAATTCGAAAGCTAAAATGGCAAAGAAACAACTCAAAGGAGTTGAAAATTTCAATTATGGAATTTTAGATGTACCCACTAACTGGGGATGCCATGAAGTTAAATTCCAAAAAAGAAAAGGAAAATATTATTCAAAAATGTTCAAGAGAAATGAAAACAAGAATTGGAAGTTCAAAAAAAGTAGTTCCAATTTCATAAAGGATAAAAAAGATCCTAAAAAGAAATTTTTCAAAAAGAAAAATCATCAAAACAACCATCAGCATAAACCAGAAAGGAAAGCATGTAGATGCTGGCTATGCAAAGTTGAAGGACATTATGCAAATGAATGTCCAGAAAAACATAAAAGGTCTACGAAAGCTTTATTTGAAGATTATGAGCTTATAGCAGAAACAACTAAAAGGCTATGAAGTAGCTTATTCTAATGAAGAGATGATAGGTCAGTTTACTCTGCCTGGTCTGAAGACAAAGAATCTTCATCTGACTCTAAAAGTGATTCTGAAATAGATTATTTAGAACATAGACAAATGAATATCCTTAAAGTAAAAAACTGGGAAGAAAGCAAGACAAAAAAAAAATGTCTTCTTATCGAGAATCGAGTTACCCCTGGTACTTTCGTTTGTGAATACTGCCTATGTCACAAAAAGAATGGATTTCCTATGTTTTGTGAAGAGTCAAAAATGACTTATCACAAAGAATGCTTCATAGCTGAAGCCAGAAGAAAAACAAAAAATGGCGCTATAAGCCAACTAGTAGAATAAGAATATGAAGAATACTTCTGTGAACAGAAAGAAAGAAATTCATCAATTGAAATTGTTTTAATTAATTCAAAAAACTACTGACGAAATTGCTCTATCTCCTCCAAAAATAAAAGAAGAAAAGATAGATGAAAATATAGAACTAGTTGAACTAGAAAATAACCTAGAAGAATGCAAACCATTCATACAACCATTTATACCACAAGAACAGGCTCAAGAACAGTTGCAAGTAGATACAACAACTACATAGAAATTGGATTAAAATTCCCTGATAACAAAAAATATCATCTACATGCCTTTATAGATAATGGATCAAGATTCACTATTGCAAAAAGATTTACAATTCCAGAAGAATTCTGGAAAGAAGATAAGAAAAGAATAGCTACTGGTATTCAATTTGATGGAAGTTAGATTTCCATGAACAAAGTAGCTAAAGATGTTTAAATCACCATTGGTGGAGGAACATTTATCATTGAATATATCTGGCAGTCGGAAGGCCAAGGTGCAGACTTCCTGCTAGGAAATGATTTCCTCCTCTAGTAGAGATTTGTCCAAGATGAAGAAGCTGTTGGCTTCAAAAAAGGAGATAGAATGTTTTGGGCAGGCAGACTTATACAGGCCAAAAGTATAGTCGGTCCAAACTTTGCTATTCAATATCAAAAGTCACAACGAAATAGTGGTGACCATAAGCACTACAAGCCCAGATTTGAACCTGTGCTCCAATACAAATAACAAGAAGAACTGCTCATTGCATAATCATCTGAAGAAGAATAAACTAGTAAAGATAAAGAAACTAGTTTCATCCATGAGCATAACCTCAAGCATTTTCAAAACAAGCTTGAATCGTAGAAAATACCTACCCTTGATAAAATCAAGAAGATGCTTGAACAGAACATAGACACTGACCCTAAGAAATTATGGGAAAAGGACCCAGTGGTCTGTGAATTGAGATTACATGACATGAATGCTATATGTCATGTTAAATCCATTCCTCAATACAAAGAAGAAGATAAAAAAGAATTCTAAAAAGATATAGACGATCTCCTAAAAAAGAGATTAATTAATAAGACTATCTACTAGTCCTCATCATGCTCTAGCATTTTATGTAAGAAACCATGCAGAAAATGTTAGAGGAAAAGCAAGAATGGTGATTGACGTACTATAGAGATGTCAGTAAGAAAACCATTAAAGACGGTTACCAAATAGCTCAAGCAAGAGTTCTGATAAATTAGCTCAAAGGAGGTAAAGTCTTTTTGAAATTCGATGCAAAGTCGGGTTTCTAGCAAGTCAAGATGCATCCAGATAGTGTTCCTCTCATTGCATTTGGAACACCACAAGGTCATTATGAATAGTTAGTAATGCCCTTTGACTTAAAACAAGCCCTTTCAATCTTCCAAAGAAAGATGGATGACATCTTCAAACATGTTGCTGAATTCTGTATCGTTTATATTGATGACATCCTCGTCTTCTCCAAAAACAGAGAAGAACATATGAAACACCTTTATGAGGTTGTTAAGCTAATAATTCAACATGGAATCATCTTAGGAGAAAAGAAAGTCTTATTTATCCTAGATGAATTTGATTTCCTTGGTATAAATATCAAGAATGGAGTAATAAAACTCCAACCCCATATCCTTGAAAAAATCTAACCCCATATCCTTGAAAAAATATGGAAATTCCCAAATAAAATTCCTAATGCTAAAAGTCTAGAGAGATTCTTGTGAGTCATTAACTATGGGAGATATTTCATTCCCAAAATCTCAAAATTAACTACAATGTCATCTCCTAAGACAAGTTCCAAAAGAAAATGGAACTTCACAAAAGATGATGAAAAATTTGTGAAACAGATAAAAGCCCTCTGAAAAAATCTCCCTTCTCTCCAACAACCTGAAGAAAATGATGAAATCATTCTTCAAACTTATGCTAGTGATAATTATTGGTCTGATGTTGTTCTGGCAAAAATGCCTGAAACTAACATTGAAAAGATTTGTAAATTTTGTAGTGGCAAATTCAGCCATGCAGAGCAAAATTATCCTATATGAGAAAAGGAAATCCTAACAGTCAAGAAAATAATTTTATATTCTCTAGGCTTTTTTGAAAAACCTTTTAATGTACGCACCGATTGTGCTAGAGTAAAAAATTTCAAAAATTTTAAACCAGATAAAGCTGCTGATAGAGGAAGATTAGCAAATTGGCAACTATTTTTTAACCAGTATGATTATAATGTTGAATTAATTGCATGAAACAAGAACTATCTTCCTGACGCCCTAACAAGAGAAATGACAATGTTCAACAGAAGAGAAAGCGATGAAGGTCACAACCCCAGAAACCAGAGACATGGGAAAGAGCCTGAAGATGTTGAAGAATCAAAAGAAAAAATTCTCAAGAAGTTATTGCTAAATCCAAAAGGATTAGCCAAAACTGATCAATCTCAGGGCAAAGGATTGACTAGCCTGTCTCAAACGGCAGACGATTTAGGCTTATCAAGACCGTATAAGGCTGTTGCTTTGCCAAAAAGCAAAATAACTCCATCTGGAGTTTTAAATGTTTTTAATTATCAATTAAAGACTTTTGAAGGACTTGTGTTTAGAACTCACAGAAGGTTAATTAGCCTATCATCAAAGGGTCATTTTAGAAAACCTTTTGTTTGCTTTTCAGGAAAGAAATATCAAACTTATGTTCCCAGCTTTGTTTGCCCTAGCTGAAGAACTTCATGAAAATGCTAGACCACCATTCGAAGAATTTTAGGAAAAATACTACACAGTAGAGTGCTGTTCAAAATGAAAAAATTCAATATCTTGAAGATCCTGTAAGTGCTAAAGTTCCTGTTTTAGCACTAAAATAATCAGAATGGTTCGACTTTCATAATCTTATTGGAAGTCCTAGCTCATGTCCTCCTCAAACCCTATTTATTGTCTCTGGACCTTATGTTGGAAGATATGTAGTTAATATTCAGAGTGAACATCCTCAAGAACACAAGCTCCTCAAGAACACAAACTCTGATTTGTTGAAAATGGTTTTGTCCATAATCGTTGGACAAAAACAAATGATGATCTCAAAGGACTACCAGCTATCATAGTCAACACAGTCAAGAATGTTAGAAAAAATGACTTCATTCTTAATTGAAGTTTAGATATACTGCACCAGAGTCGATCCAGAAGAAAAATGGCGAAGTTGATTATATTCTTCCATACCATTATGTGAGAATTATTTAAAGAAAACATCTGCAGTCTGCATGTGAAGGATATAATAGCCAACCAAATTCTAGCATTCCATGGATGAAGGCTATGTCTCTAGAATATATCAAAAAGATCATCGAAGAAGATACTGAAAATACATTCCTGGTAGTAGGAGAGAAAATTATAATTACTGCTTATGATCATCCTGAAGTCATTAACAGTGACCATTTTCTATATCTCAAGAATAAGGAAATCGACTCCACTTTATCCTGTTTTCAGTGGGTCGAAAAGATTGAAAATGACAACACTACAAAATGTATGAAGATACAGATGTGGAAAAAAATAGAACTACAGCAAGGATGGAAAATAACTCTTTTGTCCTTGGCCACAATTCAAAAACAGATGAAAACATGTGAAGGAACAGATGTAAAAGGCACCGAAAGTAACTTTTGCTTTTCATAAAGCAGCCTTTGCTTTCCAAAAAGGAAGAAGGTAAAAACACTTCACCAAGGAAAATCTGCTTTTTGTCAATCGACCTCAATTATCTGGAGCACTCACAAAAGCATAAAATAATGGAGTTGTTCTGTATATTTTTTTGTTTTGAATTCTGGTTTGAGTCCCGCTCCCTATATAAGGAGCCTTAGAGTTAGTTTGTAAGACATTAGAAAATTGAGAAGAATAATTTTCTCTTAAGAAGTAAGACAGCCATAGTAGCAGTGTGTTCAATCTTTCTTGTAAGAAATTGTGTGGAGTGGTGTGCTTTCATTTCACGTAAGTATCTGTGATTATACTCACGTATAACTAAATAGCTTTTAGCTATTTACTTGAGAATGAGGCTCTAAGTTCCTAACTTGTAATTATGTTTAAATAAATAATTTCAGATTGCTCATCCACTTTGTCAAAATTTCAGATTTATGTTTATGTTGTTCATATTATTCTATCTTCTGCCTTTATCCTATACAGCCTTGAAGATTAAAATTTTATGTTTCAACGAAGAAACTTTTTCTTTACTCTGTGTAGAAACAAGCGGCAGTGATTTCGCCTGTTTTGAGTAACCGTTAGGTAAAAAATTGTGACATGTTGAAGACTAGTTTTGTTTTTCTCATAGTTTAAGCAACAAGTTATTCCAAGGGAAATTTTTAAACTAAAAGTTAACATAGGATATATTAGGCATTACCCCAAAAGGGAATACCCTTTTAAGTTTTTTCCTATAAGATTTGTGTAAATTGGCAGAATACCAACTTGTTGGTCTGTTTGGGCAAAATACGGAGAGTTTTTGAGCATACGGGCAAAACCCGTACTTTATCACTAAAAGTTCTGAATAAATAAGTTGGTTGTCACAAAATTGTCTTCTATGTGAAAAACAAAATGTAAATTCAAAATAATTAATGTCTTTTAGTACTTTATCACTAGAATTTTTGACTGAATCAGTTGGTTTTCACAAAATTGTCTTCCAACTAGAAGTAATTGACAGCATCGATAGTCGCTGCTGTGATATGATGTAAGGATAAATGGGTAAATTTCAAAAGAAAAAGAGAGAGACAAAATAAAGTAGATTTTTTTTTTGATCGAGAGTGGGGTAACAAGCTACTTCGATTACGTTAGCGAGTTACTAAGTATTCGGATCCCTCGTCGCATGTGCACGAACTTCAAAGACTTTGAAGACTCTTTAAACTTGTTGACCATAAATTGGTAGAAGTTTGGGACCCAAACACTTGACATAGAAAGTTTCATGATAAGCCGCTCGAGTACTCGACCAACCTTACTACACTAGGTGGTTCTTAAAATTAATTTGCATATTCCTCGTATAAACGAAGTGGAGCGTGCAAATAATTTCCGAAAAGTAAAATAAATAAAGCTAAAGATCAGCCGAGTCTTTTACCTCCGACTCAACGGTCCGCCTCTCCAGACAAAACCCTTCTCCTCCCCCATCTCAAAAGCACAACTCTCCCCATCACCACCATCACCATGTGCTATGGTCAGCAACGACCCTTCTCCCGGGACACCCCTTCGCCACCGCGTGCCGTCCGATCCCCCAACGACAACAACGCCGTCGCCGTCGAAGATCTGCGCGGCCGCCTCGCCGAGACGGAGGCGCGTCTCACCCGGGCTAGGGCTCGCGAGGCCGAGCTCAACCGCCGCCTTGACGAGATGAAACGCTTCGTTTCCGTCATGGAGATCATCGAAACCTACCTCCTCCGACGCTTCCGGGAGCAGCAAGATTACGTCTCCCGCCTCTTGTCTACCTCACGTAAATAAATAAATAAATTATACAAAAATACTCCCTTCAATTTCACCAAACTCTTTCTCTGTTCATAGCTTCCTTTTTTTTTTTTTT
>LYNE01000328.1:41828-52731 GCA_001662545.1 Rosa x damascena | reverse complement strand
TTTTCCTGGGTTATTTATCATCCTGGTTCTGTTTGTGTTTGTATTTTATGGAATTACTGTTTTCAGGAATCTACTGCTGTGGAAGATTATTCATAGAAAATGAGATTTACTGATAGTGGTGTCAATGTGAATGTGAATGTTGTTCTTTCGGTTGCGCAATTAGAAAGAGATTGCTTTTGTCTGGATTCTTGAAGTAGATTAGTGTTCTCTATTTCTATAGAAAGTGATTTCTTTTTGTTTGACTGCTGTGGTGTTTGATTCGTTTCTACATTGTTTTTAATAGAGCTGGATTTGCGTGCAAAATGTGAAATATTTTAGTGCAGCTTCATTCGGTTAATGATCACCGGTTTTGCTAATGAAGTGTCCCTATCCATGCTGAATTTAGCCACATTTAAAAGCACATTAGGCAGTTGTGCTGTGTAAGTTGGTATTAGGCTGATGGAGGAGAAAAGAGTAGTCTTTAGTCAAGCTTCAATGGAGGGCTTGTCATCGAACATAATAGGTACATTCTCTGACCCGACTATTTTTATGGATGGATAGTTTTTCTGGTGATGCTGCGTTCTTAGAATGGAGAGATGGTTGGTCGGCATCTCCCCAAACAGGGACAGGAGCAGCCTTAGGTTTACTTGTCAACAACCCATCTGGCTATGACCACCCACTGCCCTTTGTTGTGGATTGTAGTGGGTCTTGATTGATCGGAATAATCTAACTTATCTTTTGTTCTGGCTCTTGTTGAACCAACATGGGAATATAATCTGGTTGAACATGAATGGATTGTTAGATAACAAAAAATATTGCTTTTTAGAAAACCCAGGTTTATACAAAGGATGTTAGTGATATATGAATTTATTGGCAAGTGACTTGTGCTTTGAAGGTACCCCTCGTTATGAAGCAGTGGCATGAGAATTAGGTTTGGTCTTTGGTTATGCGGAGAATCCTTAATGGTTTTTTGTTATATTGATAAAAAAATTCATCTAGTTGGTCTCAATCAACATTATCATAGGTTCAAGTTTGAGATATTATATACGACTAAGCTCAAGATGCTCAACACAGTGTAAGTAGTTAGTTATGAACTTATGACTAGTTTAATATGCAGTGATTGAGGGGAGATAAGAAATTATGTTGCCATAGGCTCACACCAGTGGTTGGCTTTTGGCAACTTTATTTTGTCATTCTAAGTTGGATAATTTGGCTTGAGAATTGCAAAAGTTCACCCGCTTAAGTTTTCTAGTGATATGAATCACTCTGTTATGCATTAGGAACATTGTAAAATGGAAATTATTGACCTTGGATGTTGCCTTTGTGAGAGTGTTGAAGTTCAACCTAGTTTGTAAATGATCAGTTTTGGAGAGTTTTCATGTGAAATGTTCTTCTTAGAGGACAGTCATTTACCTTTTAATTAGATATTATCACCTGAGGATTTGATTAACATAAAAACTTTTCTAAAATTTTATGAATCACTAAATAATAAAATTCAATTCCAAATCCTTAGTTCTACATCTATTATACGAGTGCTACTTTACTATTTGACAAGGACTTCTCTTTATGTGTATGGTATGAACTGATCAACAGGACATAATGCATAGAACTTGCTTCTTCCAATTCATTGCTAGACAACAATGCTCAAGGCTTGCTAGTACTAGTTAGTTTTTAGTGAAAGCCTATCACGAGGAGCTGTTTGTGCTAGTAGCCAAAGAATGTTGTTAATTTGTTATGGTTAAGTGAAATAGATGGCTGGCCAAAACCCAATGTTCAGTTCAATGTTGTAAATGGTTTCAACTTTGCTCCTAGGACAAAAGCAGCAATCTTTTAGATTGCAGGTCATGACCAAAATGAGAAGGTGGGCAGGATCTCAATCATATTGTAGCCGGTTTTAGTGATCTGAAACTGCATTGGCGTGAATAAAGAAACTGTGTTTCATGCTTGCGACGTCAGCTGGATATACACAATTTGCTTTACTTCTAGTGGAAATATGACTTGAAGGCTAAGTTCTTCTTTCTACCTAGTGAAATGTAATTCAAGTTGTCTGTATTCTGTGGTTTTCCAGGATCATTTTGGAATCATATTCCCTTTTCTTCTTTTCTTTTGTAGTCCACTGAATTCAAAGAACCAAAAGGTTTAACTTTCTCATCTTTAATCTTGGTAGGGCTTATTTTTAACCATGTGCTTGTTGGCCAAAATGGCTTTTTGTTTGGCCTCTACTTTTCCTGCAAATTTGAGTGGAAAAGAAGTTGTGCAAATCTTACAAAACGATTTCCAGCTATAATTACTTGTAACATGTTTTCATGGTCCTTCTATTTCACGACAACTTTTCTGGAGTATGAACTTGTCATGATTAACCTTCTGGAGTTCGGACATTTTGAAAGTTACATAGAAAATCTTAGGATACTAAAATAGGTTTTGTTAGTGAGACTAATTATAGGACAAGATAGTGACAATCATCTCTTTTGTGACAAGTCACATTCATAGAGTGTTAATGTATCAAGCCTCAAACCAAAAGCCAAGTCACTAATTACATTTTGATTATGTTTAACTTAATGTTTAAGCAAGAAAGTTCAAAAACACTATCATTCATTATCTTTGAATTTCCGAATCTATCTAGATAACGAATTTTCGACTCTTATCTATATAGGGACCCCATTTAGTACCATTTTTCCACAAAACTATTTTAATGACGTGTGAAATGCACATGCTTACTCTCTAACAAGATTATGTAAGATCAGCTTGCTCATCAAGTCAAACCCAAAATTGACCATTATTGATGAGTGTAGACTACCGGACTTCACATTTAATTTCATACAAACCCTTGTACAATAATATTCACCTGGTTTATAACTAACTAAAAAAATTATACTCAATTATCTTTTATCGTAGATTTAACATCCAAAACAATTATTTTCAAGTTGAGTTGTTTTATTTTTCATCTTTGGATCCAACACTTAAGAATAGTGGCGTAGCCAGAAACTTTGTTAAGAGGGGTCAAACTTACATAGCTACTAATCTACAAATTGGGTGACCTAACTATATAGAAAGAAAAATTTTATTATCTCTAAAATTTCTTCATATAATAAATAATCGAGAAAAAAAAAAAAAAGCACTATAAATAAGGATAAAATAAACTAGAAGAAATGAGAGAAAATATATACAAAGAAGAGAGATAAATTGGATGTTTTTGCTTTGTTCTCATAAATCAACTAAAAGCAACTGCATATTTTATCATATTAGAAGGGACAAAATGAGTCCAATAGTTTATATTTCTCTTATATAAAAGTAAAAATTTAAAACATAGTAGACTTGGTCAAGATGGTGAGCTTAAGAATGATAGATATAATTTTATTCGTCAATTACTGACCCTGTGACCAAGTGAACACGTGGACTTTATAGTCAAACAGTTGAGTTTAAGTAAGAATGTTAACTCTAACTTGTTAGTTAGTTGTTATGTTCTTAATTATTCAAGTGATATTAACCAGAATTAGATGAAGTGAATTGAAATTCATACTCCCTCTTTCTCTATTTGGTCAAAATTCTCATAAAAAGACAAAATTTAAGTTATCAAATAATGAAAGAGAGAGTGGGAAATTCACTCCTAATCCACATTCCCTTAGATGAATGGTACAAGTCTGCATCACCATCCTTAGTCATCATTCCTCACTGAGTTTCCATTTTCGTCTTTTTTTGTCTTTGTTTCTGCCAACAAGAACCATTTTTGAAAACGACACCATGATGGAGCCCTGGCACAAAATAATGCATGTTGCTTCAACGGCCAAAAAACCAGGGCTCTTTCAGTAATTTCCCAACTGAAAGCAACCAGCGAGCGGCAACTAGATCAAAAAGAAGAAGAAGAAGAAGAAGAAGATGCCTCTCAACTCTCAAACTCTCTCACTCTCTCAGTCACATTCACCAGTCGGCGCACTTATCACCATTACTGACATCATCATCATCAAAGTCCCCATCTTTAGACACCTTTCCTAATACCAACAAATCCAACTCCTTTTCTTTTCTTCCTTTGCTTTCACTCTTTCAAACCCTTTTGGCTTTTTTAAAGTTTGCTCAGCTCACCAATCCGTTACAGTTGTTTATTTTCGAAGTTTCGAGCCTTACCCAGTTGAGAAGAAGCTCCAATGGCAACCGGGTCGATCTCAGATTTCGTAAACAAGGCCGAGAGTGTGAGGGGTCGAGCTGAAGTGGGCTCTGCTGAGCCAAAGGTCGGAGCTTTTGTGCCGAGGAGGGATCACAACCCGAGAGAGCTGAAATCATGGGCGAAGAGAACTGGGTTTGTGTCTAATTTCTCAGGGGAGACGGTGGGGAGTAGCAGTGGGAGGAATGAGAGTGGTGGTGGTGGGTTTGATTTGGAGAGGGGTTTTAGGGGTGGAAGTGGGTCGTCTCCGAAGTTTGAGATAGATCCGGTTCTGGGCCGGACCAGGCCCACTGGAGGGGCTGAGATTGAGCCAGCTGGAAATGGAGGGGTGAGGAGTGAGAGTGAGAGTGAGGGGACAATGAGGGTGGAAAGGAGGAGGAAAAGTGAGGATGAGCCTGTTTTGGGTAGAGATGAGGAGAGGAGTGCTGGTAATGAGGGAAATGAGAATAGGAATAATGGGAATGGAGTCATTGCAGTTGCTTCAGCGGGCGAGGCGAAGAAGATGGATCAGGGAGAGGAAAGAGAGGAAATGCATTTGTATCCGGATGGTGAAGAAGAGCCTGTTCATGGAGGGTGGGGTAGGCCGTCTGCCATGAGGATTGGATTAAGAGAAAATCTGGGTTTCGGTTAGTATTATACTTGCATTGTTTTCGTTTTGGTTTGTTGAATGGTCTATGTGAATGCAGTTGCAATTGCTAATTGTTTTCTGGTTGTTGTATGATTAAGTTGTAGAGTCATCATATAAGGCAAGAGATAAAATGAAGTGGATTGGGATATATGGAATTAGTAATGCTTAAGGTAAGAAATGTTTTGAGAAAAGTTCACGTCCTTTCGAGTAAAGACAAATAGACAATATCCGTGTGTGGTGGGAGAAAGCCACCCTTTTCTCATACAGTGCAACAGATATGGTCTAGAAAGCAGGAAAAACATAAACTTCATTGGTGGGCAAGTCATGCAGAAAGAATACAAGCTTGTAATGTAGCCTAGCATTGATTTCTTGAACAAATCAACATACGATCCAAACACTGAACTTCTAGAGCCACAGCTTAAAGCCTTGGTGCAAGTTTGCTTCATATTTTTATGCAGTTTGGACTTGAGATATGAAAGCTAAAAAAGATGGTGTGGTCTATACTCTTTATTCAAAGCAATAGTCTATATTTTTGGTAAAATTGATTGGTTTTCTCCAGGCTTAGTCAGTGGCCGAGGGGCACTCCCTTCCTATTACTGATTTCATATTTTAGAAACAATGACTTGGAACTCCCGAATCTTGTTGCAAGTCACAAGAGCTTAGCTATTTTTCCTACTCTGATCTGGTTATTTTTCAATCGCAGTCCCACTAATATATTACGGTCTGCAGCACTACTTATCATTGGCTGGCTCACTGATATTCATCCCTCTGATCATTGTACCAACCATGGGGGGAACAGATGTAAGCATGTGTTTTCCTGCATTCATTTTTGTCTTGCAAATTGAATGGGAAACTCACTATATACATTCCATAAATGATCGTAGAAGGATACTGCCACAGTGATCTCGACAATGCTGCTGGTTTCTGGTATTACAACAATATTGCACACTTACTTTGGAACCCGACTTCCATTAGTTCAAGGAAGTTCATTTGTATATTTGGCACCAGCGTTAGTTATCATGAATGCTCAAGAATATCGGAATCTTACAGAACATGTAAGTTTTCTGTAAGAAGAGTAGTAGTCACAATACCATCAACTGTAATGTTCTAACATCCAGGAATTCCCTGCATCTTGCAATTAATTGATTTGCCACATATTTCAAGAATGGAAGACTTTATACCTTTTATGTAAATGGAGTGACCTTCACTTGCATCTTTAAAGTCTCAAGAACTTCATGGTTTCAATGTTTATTGACTCCTATTTAACTGCAGAAATTTAGGCATATAATGAGAGAACTGCAAGGAGCTATAATTATTGGTTCGATATTTCAAAGCATCCTGGGATTTACTGGTTTAATGTCTTTATTGCTGAGGTAATACAGAGATTACTTGTAAAATTTTGATATTGCCTATGTAGCAGTGCTAATTACAAAGAGATATAACATATACATATTTCCAAACTTGGCTGTGCTATTTTCTTTTTTTTTTTTCATTTTCTTTGATTATGACAATGTAGTACCAACTTTGGAGAATTTCCATTTGTGGCTTGTGATGGCTCTGTAGCATAGATAAGTTTGATGAGAATACTGGAAAGAGACAATTCTTTTTGCATCTGCATATAACAGGGAATCTAATATATTAACACTTTCAGTTTCAAATTGATTTAATAGCTTATAGTTGGTTGAGATTTCAAATCGTGGTTGCACTTATAATTGCTGAATTGCATCAGCAGGCCTTACTGCATTTGTAGCTAGCTTATATTTTTTTAAATATACATTTTCTCTTATGATTCATTTTTATTTGCTGCAATGGTTTCTACTGTTATTTGTTTCTGTTTTTACAAGTGTACATCATTCCCCTTCCCACCCCCACAACAATCTTCCCTCTAATCTTGATGATTATCCATTGCAGATTGATAAACCCTATTGTCGTTGCACCAACTGTTGCTGCAGTAGGTTTGGCCTTTTTTAGTTATGGCTTTCCTCAAGCTGGTAGTTGTGTGGAAATCAGCATTCCACAGATACTTTTGGTTCTTATGTTCACCTTGGTAAGTGATAATCTGGTACTACATTTGCATATGCAGCCTGTGCCATACCATAGTCGCTTTCTTAAAGAAGTCCTTCACATTTTAGCTTCTTAATTCCACTTGTGCTTTTATGAAGTATTAAACTGATAATTATTTTTAATTTTGTTGCTTTGTTTTTAGTACCTTCGAGGGGTAAACATCTTTGGGCATCGTCTTTTCCGGATTTATGCGGTACGTATCTTACCTTTCTACATTCTGCTCATTTATCTATGAAGCTAGAAACTTAACCAGTCTGGAATGAAGATTTCAACATTTCCCATAGGCAAACACTATGTCACTATCATATCCTTTTCCTATTCTTCCTGTGGACTAACGAACCACTACTATACTCATATGTGCTGTAATGGGAAGTTGAATGCCCAGCCTATTTCAAGAGAAGGCCCCAGCTACTATTTAACTTTTGGCAGTAAGGGGGAGCCAGAATTATACATGTAGGGGGGCCAAATGAATGAATGACATAGAACAAGTATTAACCAAGTATGTATGGCTGTTTTTTTATTTGGTGATATGTTCTGCCTTATTCAGTAACTAATTACCTATTAGTTACTGAATGGATACTTTTAAGCTGTTGATGAGGGATTCATAATAATCTCGACTGCTATATAGTAAATTTAGACCACTAAATATGGTGGATAATTAAGGTTGAAAATAGTGGGGGTATCTCCGCCCTGATCTGGATTTGTACTGAAAGTCCAAAGATTGACTTTACAGTAACATTAGTAGCAAAATACTAATAACTGTTTTCAACTCCTTGTGGGATATGGTAATGGTATCTCATCATCGTGGTATTTATTATCTGACTTGGACACCATTGTATTGTTAATGACTGCGTGAAGTAATTCTCAGTGAGAGATTTAGAGACTGAAAACCAAACCAAGCCATAATTTCAATGAGAGTGCTCCCCTTAAACCCACCAATGAAATCTAAGGGAAAGATGTTCGTTTTATATATGAAAGTTTACAAAATTGAAATGAAATAGGAAAATAAAAAAGGAAAAGAAATATTATCATCTCAAATGTTTCTACTGGTAGGCAGCACTCGAATTTTCGTTGGTACATGTGAATATTAATTATGACAATAAATTCTGTTGACGTTTTCTCATTTCAGGTTCCCTTGAGCATAATGATCATATGGACTTATGCATTCTTTTTGACAGCCGGTGGAGCATATGATTACAAAGGCTGTACCTCTGATATACCTAGTTCAAATATCTTAATAGATGCTTGTAGAAGACATGCATATACTATGCAACATTGTAGGACCGATGTTTCAAATGCATGGAGAACTGCCGCATGGGTCAGGATTCCCTACCCTCTGCAGTGGGGTATCCCTATCTTCCATTTCAGGACTTCCATTATCATGGTCTTTGTATCACTTGTTGCATCAGTTGATTCGGTGGGTAGCTATAATTCAAATGCAGTTGAAAAATAGTTACGAATATGATGTCACATGCTTTTGTGCGTGGTGTGCACACTAGCACTGCTTGCGTCATGTAATTGGTAATGCAAATGTTAGATTGCTAAATTTCCTTGTTTCTCAATAGGGAATTAGTTTTTGCCATCCTTTAGTAGTGATATGATTTTTTGCTCTAGTGAAAGCTTTGTAGTTCACATTTTAATATTGCTAAAGCAAATCTGTATCTGTACTTTAAGCTAGTGAATGAGCATAAAGATGGAATTACCAGCATGACACTGATGCATGCGATGAAATTACTTGTCCAGGTTGGAACATATCACTCTGCATCTATGCAAATTAATCTGAAGCCTCCAACCCGAGGAATTGTCAGCAGAGGAATTGCATTGGAGGGATTCTGCAGTATATTGGCAGGACTTTGGGGTTCAGGTACTGGGTCAACAACCTTGACAGAAAATGTTCATACAATCAACATAACAAAGGTGGCAAGTCGAAGAGTTGTGGAACTTGGAGCAGTTTTCTTAATCTTCTTCTCATTCATAGGTAAGTATTACAAAACATCAACATTTTAGTGCATGTAATTATGTTATCAGGTCCTAGTTACTCTATACGCAGCTTGTAATGGATATTAGTACATGTCATTTGTTGTGTTTGATTTCATTTATTGCACTGGTGTCATTTGGTGCACTGGTGTCATTCTGAATTAGCTGCATTGGTGTCATTTGTTGTGTTTGTTAGGAAAAGTGGGTGCCATTCTTGCCTCTATACCACTGGCCTTGGCTGCTTCCGTACTCTGCTTCACATGGGCCCTTGTTGTGGCATTGGGTCTCTCAACGTTGCAGTATAGTCGAGCAGCAAGTTTTAGAAACATGATGATAGTTGGCGTTTCATTGTTTCTTGGTTTATCTATTCCTGCATATTTTCAACAGTATCAACCAGAATCCAGCTTCATACTCCCTAGCTACTTCATTCCTTATGCAGCAGCATCTAATGGACCAGCCCGCACCGGGAGTAAACAAGTAAGAAATCTATTTCATCATTTCTTTTTCTTTTTCTTTTCTTTTTTGTCCAAATTCATGAATGTCAGATTCTTCACCCCCCAAAATAATTGAAAATTGAATAGCAAAGGGAAATAAAGAGCAGAATTTCTACCAAAATAGGGATAAACTATGACATAGAAACTTCACTCTGAAACTAACTTAGGTTGCATTTGAGGCGTAAACGCAAAAGCAAATATAACTAGTAAGCTAGCACAGATGTTTTAAGGTCACATAAGCCATCATAGAGCAATACAACGTAATCTGGCTGTTCAGATAATCTACAGAAGCCTAATTCCAGGTTAGGCCCAAAGTGGGTAAGACCATCTGCAGACAGTACATTCTCTGGATCAGAAGAGATGACTATGCAGAGGATTAGTGTCTTTCCATTGGCCATGCTCCATGGTCACAATGAGGGAAAAATTGGCCTCAACTATTATTTTAGGATAGTTCATCTCCCGAGGTATTGACCACAGTTAAAAATTGACCTCAACAGTACATTCTCAAAACAATATTTAGAGTAACCAGCCGAGGTATTGAACCAAGGAGGAACACTTAACTGCCAGATAAATAGATAAGACTCCACTGAATTGCTTGGATAAAATTTCGATAAAGATGAACATAATATAAGACATACTGGAGTCTGGAGTCTATGTTTTATTATGTAGAGGCATGCATGTTTTACTGTCCAAGCATTTTCTATCTGTAACTTTGAAATTCGTTTACGTCCTCTGAAGTTAGATTTGAGCTCATTTGTAGTTTAAATTTATTGCAGCTTGACTTTGCTATAAATGCACTCATGTCTTTGAACATGGTGGTGACACTGGTGGTAGCATTGGTACTGGAAAACACTGTCCCAGGCAGCCGTCAGGAACGAGGGGTGTATATATGGTCAAAACCAGAAGACATAAATACCGATCCATCTTCACTTGAAGATTATTCCTTACCAAGAAAAGTTTCCAGATGTCTTTGCCGCTCTAATTGTCTGGGCGTCTGATTTCAAGCAGAGTACAGTATGAGCTCATAGAAATGTGAAAATGCAAGGCGACTTGGTGGACTTGGAGGGTACTGAAGTAAAGACCCCGAGTGAGGACACGTGATATATATACATTAGCAATACCTTCCTACACCAAAGTGGAGAAGTTGTACAATTACAAGGTTAGAGAATAGTTTGCAATATTGGGATTCAAATTTGTACAATAACTTAAACAAGGGTTACCATTTAGCTCCTTTTAATTTATAAAGTCCTAAATTTTTTTAGAACTCACTCCTTAATTAACACTACTTGCAATTGGGTATTCTAGTTCTAGTGTACGTTTCTACCCTAACAATAAAATCGCATTTGAAGCAAAAACGATTTTCAACACCTGAAGTGTACGTTTCTACCCTAACAATAAAATCGCATTTGAAGTAAGAACGATTTTCAACACCTGAAGAGGAGTCCAAGTCCCTGCTAGAGATGTCACAACGGTCTCATGTCACTGACTCGTGAGCTTCCTTCAAATGATTAGAGAATGGACCTCCTTGACTGTATTTTAAGAACTTTGTAACCCTATATAGACTCTATGCCTCCTCACCCTAACGGACTAACAAACCACCCC